>JALPQI010017759.1:0-30829 GCA_025490895.1 Thaumatotibia leucotreta | reverse complement strand
TTACAATTATTTTTGTTTTCATTGTAATTTGCTACAATTATTTTATTTAGATTTCTACTAAAATATTAATGTAATGCGCACGCTATCAACAAAATATACTTAAAAAATTACAATAATAGGTACTTACCATGACTAGTACAAATTCAATTTTTAAATTGTGATGCAATTTTTTGATTTGGTAAAATGTATTTATGGTGGTGGATAAGGATAACAAGACTTAGTAGGAACATGGTTTTACGAACAAAATCGGTTTATTAAAAATGTAATTAAACGTAATAAATAAATACTTTTATTTAATTACACCGTTACTTTCTATGTAATTTCGATTATTTTAATTTTTTTGTTTATTTCACGTAAAGCTCAGCTCAAAAGTACTCTGCAACAACAATAGTAAGCATTTTTAATCATCATAGTCCCCCGAGAATGGCTCAGGCTCACAACCCGCTGTGTCCTATTCTACTATTCTGCACAAAACGCTACAGAAACAGTATTATTCATAGCACGTCAGTGCTTACTTGTCTCTACCTTGCCAGAGCAAAGCCGTGCGTACGTAAACGTGTCGCAACTAAACGTTCTCTCTACTTACGATGGATACAAACTACTCCCGACAATAAGTTTCAAAGCGTCACAAAGCAAGTTTATAATACACCTACAATCTGCGATTCAAATCAACTTTATCATCCGCGAAGGCAACAAAGCGTGTGTACGGGAGTCCAAGTTTTCAGGCCCGAGTCGCACCTGCGACTTTCCCACAAATTGTAACCGGTTCCAACTCGCAAGTCGGCCGTCGCCAACTTGGCCTTCTCCACTTCATAATTAATTCTTTATTCGGAACTCAGACTTGGACAGAAGCGGGTCGTAAGCACTTAAATAGTCCAAATTGTGTCGAAGAAGCGCCCGTTTTAATGACAATGCTCATTTTTAATTAGTTCAGAAGAGCTCTTTAATTGTTAATGGCCGCATTTTGAAGTTTGATTAGTTGTTCAAGTAAGCGAGGCACATTTTGTTGCAAATAAAACATGCCGGAAGTTAGCCGCGTTGTAAATCTGCGAGGTCAAATAGAGGATATAACTTTTAAATTTTAATTTATAACAAGTCGCAAATTTTGTTCTCATATCTGTATATTTAATGATAGATAGAAAAAATACACTGTTTATTTTTGATATCATTATTTAATATTGCCTTAAATGGCTGGAGGAAAATTTAGCCAAATAAATAGGAAATTGCGGACTTATTTTTCCCCACAGAAAATTATTCAGCGTGCAATGTATCGCTATATACCAAAACTTTGCCCAACTGACAATCTGTCTGATTCTTCAATATGTTGGATTAGTGTTTGCATCATAATAGCTTCTCGATACATTTCGAACAAATCATTTTAGTGGTTAGTCTTTAGTATATAACCTTGCAATATCGGCTCATAGTACGTACCTACATTTGGTTACGGTTTGAATAATATTGAAAATACACGCTGTATAGTACTAAAAGCAAAAGTCGGATTAAGAAAAGTAAGTGTATGAGCCGAGACGTAATTCGCTAAATGATAAAGCTGAAAATGTTTTCTTTTATTTCCGAGTAAGACTGAATGAACTGAAATTAAAACTTCGAAGTTTCTAAGAATCGTTAATTATTTTTAAAATAAAATGTTACGATTGCTAATTGGCTCTTCTTGGCAAGAAAGGCAAAGACGAATAAAGGTCTTGATTATCAATAACAGAGAGATATCTTAAAATAACATAATTTGTTTAGCAAAATATAATTTAATTCTTTCAAATCTGTTTGAAAGTAATTATTTCGTGTTGCATATTTTTTTCATATATTTTTTTTACATGACAATGTTTACATTATTACATTTCCTTGATATGGAAATAAAGTTTTTTTTATAACAGCTAAAAATATGACATCATAGAGATTAAGTAGAAGTCAGCATTAAAAAAAACAAGCTTTCCCAAGGAACGTATATTAAAATCGGGAAAAATGTAAACGGTTTTTATAATGACCAGTGCGGAAGTGTTCGTGATTTCCAGTAACATTTCATTATAAGTATGGATTAGTATGGACAAATGTATACAGTATTCATAGTATTGAACTTCAACTGTACTAGTCTAAAAAAAGAACGATTTTCATATCGGCCCCATGGGAAACCTTGTCAATAACGACACAAGTGCGAAAAACACGCGTTTTTGCATGTGTCCCGTACGACGTTTTTTAGTACAGATGGCCCTCCGAAGTTTTGAACCCGATCTCGCACTAGACCCTAAAAAAGGCACCATCTGTACTAAAAAGATAATCTTAACACGTTTCTCACAGTTTGGATCACAACCCCGACGTCACCCAGTATATTTGGACACTTATGCCATTCGATCCGACCTTGAATCTTTCTTACCGGCTAAAATTGTTGACATCAGAGAAACACCTGACGGTCGAATTTATAGGCAGCGCACCACACGAAGGTATCCTGTAATTTGTGCCAACATACCTTACACATACTTTGAATGCAATAACTTTTATCGCGTGGCTCGAAGGTGGAAGATTGCTTGGCCGGCATATTCGCCGGTGTAATGAAGGTGGTGTGTATAATGTTCACCGCTTAGTGTAACTCTGTCAGTGTCAGCCCTAATTAGAGCCATTGAAATAGGCTGATTAATATGCGCAATGCCGTGGTCTATGCCGATGCTCTATTGTGGATGCTGTGAATTATGTATATGAGGTGATTATGTGTCATATCTCACGCGCTGGCTGTTGATCCATCGATAAGGGAAAGAAATGATGTGGTGAAGCCATAATTTACATGAATTATTGATCTATCGTAATTGATTGTTATCGTTAGTTAAACAATATATTGCAATATGAATTAACATAACTAATTATGCCGATATTAGTTATAGGGCTAAAATTATCACAAAAATATACTACCATGACTTTAGCCTGTGTATACTAGTAATTTTTTTCTCATGTCTTTTTAAAAATAAGTATTGATCGACAGATTGAGAAACGAACAGCGAAGTAAGGGGTGTATCGATAAAAAACTGGCAAATTCAAATTGAAAAATCGGGTCGATATAGTTAAAAAGCTGTAATTTCTGGATTTTGTAATTAACAAGGAAATCTTAAATTAGCTAACTTTGGTCTTTTTTTGTTGCTACTGCAATTTCAGTATTCACAATACAAGTTCTCCAGAACCCTTTCGAAATCTATTTTTCCAAGCTCTTTTTTTATATTCTCCACTGCACGATTTCGTGTTCTGCAGAAGTGACCAATATTTCTGGTTAATCTCCATGTTTTTTTTTTAATATACCCCTGCGTTGGGCGCAGTAATACTATGTGAAGGGAACTATGTCACATATTATGTGAATTTTTTATGGGTCTTTAATCAATTATTTAATCCTATACAAATCTAAGTCTCTTTGGCATAGTTTTATGAAGCGATATCAGTGCCAAAAAGTACCAAGGATACTAAATATGCATAAGTCAAGGATATCTTAAGGAACATGGGAAGAATGGCCAGATATATTGACGACAGTCCCATAATTTAGAAAACTGCATACAAAAAAAGAAAAAAATGTTTGGAAAAGATAGTTTGGTAGAGGTTTCGAAGAAGCTGTAATTTGAGTCCCTGAAATGCAGTAGTAACAAAAAAAGTACTACAGTCAGCTAAGTTAAGACTTCCTGGTTTATGTTCAAAGCATGAAATTATAGCTACCTAACTATATCGATCCGATTTTTTCATTTGATTTTGCCAGTTTTTTACGAAACCCAACTAGCCAACAAGACCTGGGGGATTTAATATAGTCGACATCAATTTTTAGTTTATATCTGAAATGTGAATAATAGCTTTTAAGTTTTAATTTAAGGTACTTATTTAGTTTTAGTTTATTTTATTGTTAATTTTAAATAAATAAACCTCACCTAGAAAAAAATCATGATTTCAGGTAAATTATAAATAATATATGTAATTGCGAGTACGTAAGCCGTATAAGATCTGTGTATGTACATACGAGCAGTATAGTATATTTGTTCAAGTAGGGTTTAGCATTTTATAGGCTAAGTCACGACTACTGTGAAACCAATTTTACTAATTTTATCTTACTTAACCCGTAACTTGGTACAGAGTTACAAACCTAACTATTTCGTTAAAACTTATTTTTCAGTACAGATGGCGCTTTTTTTACGCGCTATTGCGAGAAAGTTCATTTTACGTCAGGTCGAAATCTTCGGAGGGCCATATTTACTGAAAAACGTCGTACGGTACACGTGCGAACGAAATTCGTAACTCGTGTCGATTGAAAGCTCTCCCTTCGGTCGAGCTTTAATTTATCACCACTCGTTCCGTGCTTCAAGTTTTTCGCACTTGTATCGTAATGTACTATTTCAGACCAGGTGGTCCTTTTTTGCAAGCTAGTGCGAAAAGACGTTCATTTTAGACGTGAAAAAGGAAATTCGTAACTCGTAGCACCCTCGGCCAAAGCGCGACGTGGACTCGAACGGGTGAAACATATCGAGCAATCATCGACTTACTTTAAAAGTGAGTAACCCGATTTGATAATATTTTAAAGTTTGACTTTCACGTTAGTCATAATTCTCAAGAATAATTTGTAACCTGTGTGCAAATTCTTTGGCGAAGGACTTGATACGTTTTCTATTACCTCTCACGCTTTACGAGTATAAGACTTAAAAATCATTTTCATCTAACTGGCAATACGGCTTGTGTTGTGGAACTGTCAAAGCAGACTCATTAAAGGGTTAATTCATAGTCGTTAGCCTCAATTTAAAGTGACAACAATGGTTTTATACATCTGTCGCAGGCAGATTGATTTGGCAGTCTATTGTGCTTGCGTAGCAATTGCTAAGCGCATTTCACGCAGGTGCTCTTATCTGTTACCACGTTTTCGGAAATTAAACCAAATATTGGCTGCTTTCGACGTATTCACTGATCAGTAATCCGTTTGTGATAATTCATTTAAAATTGAATGGCGTTTGAGTCTGGCGCTTAGCTGTGCGTTATGTTAATTTTTTAACCGTTCAAATTTTAGAGGGGTGATTCTGAGGTCATCATATTAATTATAAATATTAGATGTCATATACCAAAGAAAAACGACCAAGATCACCTAATGTTCGAGGTGGGGATCGAACCCACGTGTCGTACTCAGCTTTCGCGGCTGATGCCTGTACCCCTCGGCCACTCGGTCTTAGCAACCAACGGTCAAATTTCTCGGGTATATGCAATCCCTTACAAGGCTAGGCGCCTTTGACCGTTCTCTAAGGGCAAGCAATACATGCCTGCACCTCCTATTAGAATACTTAGGTGATCTTGGTCGTTTTGCTTTGGTATATGACATCTAATATTTATAATTTATATAGTATTAAGTAGTGTGACTACTGGAGAAAAATAAAAAGTACAAATCAAAATATTTAGTTGATAAATAATTTGATTTGTGTTTTCGCAATACTGAAAGTCATCATATTAATTAACTTTTACTATGGGACCGACATCCGATTCGATTAAAAAAAACGATGTTCCGTACAATCCTGAAAAAATAGTAGGCGGAAATGTATGGAACATAAGATTTTTTTTTTTGGATTCGAAGTCGTTCCCATTGTAAAAGTTCATAAATATGACCTCAGAATTAACCCTCTAAAATTTGAATGGTGAATAAAAAATAAACCTGTATTTTATGAAACTATAGGCCAAACCGCCGGTAACCAGTAGATCGCTGGCTAACCTTTATTGTGTAGGAATTTCTGTAGAAATCTGCTGAAAGTAATTAGTATTGATCTGGAAGTACCGTTGATGCAATTAACCCTAAGTCTGAAATTCTCAACAAAAAAACTTTATTTCAAGAAACGCAAGAAAAATCACATCAAAAAAACCTTAAACATAAATTATGAATTATAAATATTGGATGTCATATACCAAAGCAAAAACGACCAAGATCACCAACGTCCTAGGTGGCTCGGTCTTAGCCGGTCGCAAAGACCGAGTGGCCGAAGGGTGCAGGCATCAGCCGCGAAAGCTGAGCACGTGGGTTCGATCCCCACCTCGGACGTTGGTGATCTTGGTCGTTTTTCCTTGGTATATGACATGCAATATTTATAATTTATATAGTATTAAGTAGTGTGACTACTGGGGAAAAAATAAAAGCACAAATCAAAATATTCAGTTAATAAATAGCCGTGCCTAGCCGGAGACTATACGCACCCGAACTATATTTATCCGAAGTGTTGGATGACACGCCCCGACCCGTACCGGGGCTGTAAACTCAAAAAATTCTTATATTAGTAATCGCCAGGCATCGGAGTTTTCCTAGTACAATCAGCCTAAAGCAATGAATGGAGTTGTTATTAAAATTTAAATTTTAATAATACAACTCATCAATGATACCATTGTAAGTAATGTAAGTACCTGCTAATGTTAGGTATACCCATTTCAATTATAGTCAAAATGTTTCTTATTTTCGCTGCTATAGTAAAGAAAGGCAAAGAGCCATGTAATGAGCGGGAGTCAATAATTTTCCAGGTTTCTCCTCTTTTTGTAGAATCTAGCTAGAGCTACGAGGTTACAATGTTAATAAACACATGTGAAATAAGTAGTTTTATATACAGACACTTAATAACCAGAATTCTTATGCCTTTTGAGCGAAACTATAATAAGGATGATAAATTATGATTGAAAATTTTATGCTAACGTCGACTCCATTGCTGACTTTGTCCTGACCATTCTAGGTATAAGAACTCCGTTCCCTGGTCATTACTTAAGCGAAAGCTCAACATTGCTAAAAATTCGTAGTGGCATATGTGTTGGACACTTCTCCCTTACCTGACTAGCATCAGTCAGGATTATTTATTTATTTTTCAAATTAGTTACACAGCATTACAGTTATAACACTAAGGCACTGTGAACTACAAAACTACAAAAAAAAACATAATACCTACAACCTAAAACTAGTATGAATTAGATGACATAATCACGTGGCCTCGTTACGTCATCTGATTCGGCGTAGGATTCGGCAGATTGCCTCAGAACTGCTGAAACACGATGCCCTTAGGCCAGAAGTCAGCGCTCACGATGGTGTATGGCACGATGTTATGATAGTCCCGTTTTATCCATTTATCGTGCTACCCGTCACTTTCGCACTTGAATACTTGTTAGAATGTGACGGCAACGGCGACAAACGATTAGACGCGGTACCATCATAAGCCTACAGTGATAGACATTTCAAGTTAAACCACACACTTACCTAGAACTGCTGCTAAATAAATGTAAACACAGTAAAGATCATATCAAATCCTTGTAACGTAGAATCCATGGATAGACAGTTAAATTTCAAGTACATAGGTATGAAATTAAACTACTTTAACGAATTATATTGAACTCAATTTGTTTCGAACACTTTACGGGGTTCGTGGTCTACGGGTGACTGATAAATGGAGGAAATTAGATAGATCTACCTCCATCAAAATAAGAAAATAAGTATACAAAACTACCCACAAAGAAAATATACTAAGCCACAGATATACTTACACACACATAGATATATTAATTAGGTATAATAGCTGAAGTACAAAAACGATTTTTTTATGATGTTCATTTTGAATGTTGGTGAATATCAAATGCATCCACATTGTAACTGATCTGTTATAAAGCACGTAACTATCATGAATTTATACTTAAATATGGATACGTACTTTCGCGCCTAACTTTAAACGTACCTATCTGTCACTTTTTACGTGAACATCTATTATTTATAGATATACGTATATACTATATAGGGGCCACATTCTTTCGGCATCCCATTTTAAAAATCCACGTTTTATATTAAATATCCAACTAGATAGTCAATAGTAATAAACAGTGTGTACAGAGGACAAAGCGGGCGGGACAATGCCGCGAAAACAATGAATGCGGCTGCAACACGCAAAACAGTGTTCCCGCCCGCTCTGCTCTGTCACTGTCAGACCTAATTAGACCCGCCATTGAGATTGTCTGATTAATATGCTCATTGTTTCCTTCCATGTCGCACTCTACAGACCTAAATTATTGACTCTTTGCGATATTTATGGGATCTCGTAGAAAATTGCCAATGTTGCGACAACTCGAACGACTCCCATTTTAGCGCAGTTGATATTTAGGATACCGATTTGATTTATACACAAGTGTATTTTACTGACTCTGAGGAGTGACTTACACCACATTTCCGACCTACTACCATAGCACAAGAGTATCATAAGAGTGATGCGTAGCCCGTCTTACCAACGAGGTACTATCCCGTTTCTTCTGGACTAAGTTATCCAAAACTTCGACTAGGCCGGTCTGCTCTGTCACTGTCAGACCTAATTAGACCCGCCATTGAGATTGTCTGATTAATATGCTCATTGTTTCCTTCCATGTCGCACTCTACAGACCTAAATTATTGACTCTTTGCGATATTTATGGGACTTCGTAGAAAATTGCCAATGTTGCGACAGCTCTAACGACTCCTATTTTAGCGCAGTTGATATTTAGGATACCAATTTGATTTATACACTAGTGTATTTTACTGACTAACTAAGGATTGACTCACACCACATGTCCGACCTGCAAACATAGCACAAGAGGATCATAACAATGATGCGTAGCTCGTCTCAACAACGAGGTACTGTCCCGTTTCTTCTGGACTAAGTTATCCAAAACTTCGACTAGTCCGGTCTGCACCGTCACTGTCAGACCTAATTAGACCCGCCATTATAATTGTCTGATTAATATGCTCCTACTTTCCTTCCATGTCGCACTCTACAGACCTAAATTAGAGTTATTCACCTTAGACCTCGAGATAACCACTCAATTGCTTTTGGTAACTCTGGTTACCAGCTGTCACTCTTATTTTACATAGGAATAAAGCTCAACCAAAATTTCAAAGCATGTGAGTGGTTATTCGATCCGTCGCAACATTGGCAATTTTTTACGAAGTCCCATAAATATCGCAAAAAGTCAATAATTTTAGGTCTGTAGAGTGCGACATGGACAAGATGAGCATATCAATCAGACGATCTGAATTGCGGGTCTAATTAGGTCTGACAGTGACAGAGCAGAGCGTACATAGGTATGCTATTAACAGAGTTCGGAATTCTGGTAGCATTTTTGAGCTGTCATAGGGACTTCTCGTTTATCGACTACCGATAGCAGAATTCCGGACTCTGGCTATTAATATGGTGTCCAGCCCTGTATAGATTCAAGATTTTTTCTCCTACTATTTTTTTAAATCAGAATACGATAGTGAATGAGTATTTAAACAGAACACCATGTGTGACTTGTTGTACTTGACGTAATTTTTCAGAAATTTTGTAAGATAACTACTTTAATCACAACCGTTTAATTAAAGCCGAGCTTTTAGAAAGCATGACATCACACCGAGTCCAACTGAAAATGTTAGATGGCCCGGCCCGCCTTGTACAGTCGCCGTCATATAAATCGAAGCGGCCAGGCTGCTCACAAATATCTGAGCAGGCCTCTATTATCATGGCGTTAAAGTGCATGTTCAGATATTTTTGAGCACCGTGACCGTTCCAATATATCTGATAGTGACTGTAGTTACAATCTAGTGGGAGTTATCCGTTCATACGTTTCCGTCGCCAAACGCGAGCAGTAGCCGTACCATGAGTTGTAAAGTAAAGGATACGTTAGGTTTTACTCGACACGTAAAGCATTCTATCACGCTCGCAATCTTATCAATTCGAGCAAGCGCGATGCGATGGCCCTTACGTATCGAGTAAAACCTAACGTAACCGTCACATGACAGCTCTTGTTTCGGCTTCAGTGCCCTACCATGAGCTACCATTACGACTTACGTTATCACCGCGCGTATTCTTTCTATACATCCCGCTGGTATCCTCCATTTCAAATACTATGGCCCGATGTCACATACAACTTTGAAGTGGCATCGGGCCATGGCACAGATGTCATATATACCATAGATCAAGCACACGTATCTACTTAGCGTGTCAAATAAACTCAGTGAAATCCACTGAGTTGGCCGTCTTTAATCGCAGCTTGCAGCTTTCGGGCGTCAAATTTTGTAAGTTGAAGTGAACAAAAACATTAATAATGCCTCTTAAAGTAATATTAATTGCAACAACACAAAAAATATGAATACTCAAGGGCCTGAGACATATTTAAAATCATAGGCAAGTAACAACTTCAGTACAAAATCTGACACGCTCTGCCGCCATACAAATGAATGAACTTGTTTCTTCTATCCAAATCTAAATCTGTGGGCCATGGTATTTGAAATGGAGTATACTTACTTATTGGCACGAGCGAGCCAGATAACGCAGCTGCAGCTCATAGTACTGCTACACTAGCCGTGCCATGAGTTGGCGAGAAAGATTTGCGTTAGCGTTTCCTCGATACGTAAAGCAATCTATCACGCTCCCACTGTATTGGAGCAAGCGTGATGGCTTAATTTACATATCGAGTAAACCTAATTTATACTACTTAGTTGCTACTTATTCCCTATGTAGTTAAGAGATTCCCACCGACGAGTCAGTTGCCACAGCTCCGGCGAATATGCGTTGCCTTTAACTTAAATCTGCTAACCAACTAATTCTTGAATCTACAGTAGGCTTATGATTATACCTAGATATTTTTCTAGCAGGAACTAGAGATTGACAAAAATAAACATCGACATGATTGTTATCGATAAGTCTTGTAGTAGTCGATAAATAAATGTAATTAATAAATAATGCGCAGTAACTTAGAGATAATCTACAAGAATGCATACTATATTCAAAACGACACATTATTTTTCTTGTGCCTTTTGTATTTAGTGCCCATTAAAAAAACAAAGACTAATAAGACACTCTAACGCTATAGGCAATAATTTATATGAAGTATTAGATATTTAAAAATAAAACGTAGATGTGTCCTGTCTCTATTTCTTGGTTACCTGATTTTACAAATTAGTATGTTTATGAGAATAGGGTGTACGCATCGATAACAGTTATGTCGATGTGAATCTCTCATTCCTGCTAGAAAAGTATCTAGGTATAGGTACTTATGATGGTCCGGTGTTTAATCGTTTGTTGTTATTGCTGTCACGTTCTAAAATATATACGAGTGCAAAAGTGAGCACGATAAACGACTAACGCCTGACCATAAGCCACCTGGTTTTTAAGAAACTGCAACGTTTACAGATGGCCACACGCCTCACCAAATCGCCTGATTTAGTGGCTAGCTTGCCATCATCGTTACAAAACATCGTATCATTAGGTTTCTCGTAAAATTGATAAAGCAAGTCAAGTGCGGTAGTCGTAACTGGCAGGGCGAGAAATGTGTTCGACAAAATTACCACTTTTTGTTGATAAATGTTCGTCGGTCCCTTACAGGCTGCTGTTTATGTGCCCATTAAGTTGATATACCTATTCGTTAATGAGTAATCTGTAATTGTATTTGGTTAGTTGTGAAATGTAGGTCATTAAGACTATTCAGCATGAAGAGAGTACGAGTATACATATATGGATGAACTATGAAAAATGAAATAAATGAAAAAATATTAAAAGTCCAATTAGACACAAAAATGGCGTAAAAAATATACATACATACATACATCATCAGCATGTGATAGTCCACTGCTGGACGTAGGGCCTCTCCTATATTAACTATGCGTATAGACGCATTAGGAGGTAAATGCCCATAATCGCCACGCTGGGCAAGCGGATTGGCAATTGCAGTAATGTGGGACGCTGGTGCCCATCAACAATCTTTTATTAAATAATGGTAAGTGACACTTCAATCCTTTAGTCGACTCTTACGACACCCGCAGGAGGAGTTGGGTGGTGACAAATGTATTCTTACTGCCGTCACCACACAGTAGACACAAATATGGCGTAAAAAATATACAGTATGAATTAAAAACTAAGATTTCAAAGTCACCCCTGCATTTTAAAGTCACCCCTGCATTTTGAAGTCACGCCTTTCTACGGTACTGGCAAAGTTGTACTGGCATAGTAGCTCGGACGAGCAAGCTCGCCGAGCCGACGTGCGCGCCGAGCTCGAGCTGTAATTGGGGTGCATATGTACCCATATAGATAATTACCACTTATTCATATTCATTTATTTTCCTATTAATCAATAATCATACATTGTCAGATTTTAAATACAATAATTATCAATCAATGGGCCTCATAAGAAGGCTCAAAGTCACCCAAAGGGCAATAGAGAGGGCTATGCTAGGAGTCTCTCTGCGTGATCGGATTAAAAATGAGACCATCCGCAGCAGAACCAAAGTAACCGATATAGCTCTCCGAATCGCTAAACTGAAGTGGCAGTGGGCGGGGCACATTGCACGTAGAACCGATGGCCGTTGGGGCGGGAAGGTTCTTGAGTGGCGGCCACGTACCGGAAGGCGTAGCGTGGGTAGGCCCCCCACAAGGTGGACTGATGACCTGGTGAAGGTCGCAGGAGTCCGCTAGATGCGGGTGGCGCAGGACCGGTCATTGTGGCAATCTTTGGGGGAGGCCTACGTTCAGCAGTGGACGTCTTTCGGCTGATATGAGGATGATATATGATTAATTATCAATTTCAATATTCCATGTGAACTTGCCTTATGCTGTTGGTGTTCCGTATAATAAATAAAACTCAAATAAGTTTGAGGACCTTTTGAAAACCACCTACGACGTGTTGGTTCTTTGCTTTGTTACACTTATGTTTTTAAGTGAAACAGAAACGTAGTTTGCGATATCCCCCACACTCCCCACAGTTTTACGAAAAGCCTTATATTAGTAACTGTCTACTTATTTATTTATTTTTGCTGATGGTAGGACCTCGTGCAAGGTCCGCCCGGATAGCTTCCAACGTCTTACGCGTTAACCTGACGCTAAATAGTTAGTACTGTGTTCCGGTTTGGGGGTAAGACAGCCGGTGTAATTACTGGCATAGATAGAGGCAATCCATCTAAGTACTCAGGGTAGGCAGCGCATAGGCGATTTTTTGGTCACTATGTCCATGGGCCTCAGTTTCTGCTTTCCATCAGGTGGGCTGTTAGCTCAGTTGTCTACCTTCGTCACAAAAAAAATACATTTTCACCCAATACCCACAAGCCATAATTGAGCTTAACAGTGTGTTTTGTGTAATATTGTTCTATGATTTTTATTCACTAATTCATTTAATTCACTAATAATTTTATTCATTTAATTCACTAATAACACTATCCCACAGCCAGGGCATTCTTGTGGTGACCTTTACTTGAAAACTATTGCGCGTATGGATTTATTGTTTTAACATAGTCATTTGAATACATATGTAGATGTATTATCAGTAGAAAAAATTAATAATTTTGTTCAACTAGGTACTAAGGGTATCTGTTATAAGAATAAAAATAATTTAACATAGCTGACAAACAATGATTGTTACTAACGCCATCTGTTAGAAAACTAAAAAATCGCCAGCATTTATCGTAGTAGTACTAGTACCTACAATAAGTTGTCGCTTCTTCAGACATGTTCTTTGGTGCGTGTAGATCCAGCTGTTGTTAACGTACCAATAATGTTGTAAACTTTGATCGCAATATCTCGCAAGAAGCCACATAGGGTGCTCGCTTATATCGTGCTTAAACTTAAGTGGCTTATTATGGAAACAGCTGTAGTAAAGCTAGTCAATTTGTTACTGGAAAATATATAATGTGGCTAACCTACTACTGGTTCAAAGTCTGCCTTAACATATATTGTATGTATAGGTACTCCTCAAAAGAAAACAAAGACCACATTGTTTTGTAACTGTAACTTGATAAAATTGTTACCTTATGTTTTTTTTACAAAAAAATTGCATTATGCATGTTCCGGGTTCGAATCAAGACGACCTCCAGGAATTTTTGTGTTTAACACATCATGAGCAGTTGATTTTGTACATATAACGTATTTACAATCAATAATATTTTTTCAATATTTTGTCTATCAAGTATACATAGATCGCACTGTTCGTAGCTAAAAATGGAATCGTACGAATACTTAAATATAGCAATAGCATTAAATATTAATACAAGATTATCTTAATCTATGCATTCAATTATATTAAGAACCACAAGCAAAAATAATTATGTAAAGCTTGCTTTAAGGGCATTTAAGGGCATTTTAGCGATGATTAGAATGGTTGGAGATGGTTACAATTTAATTAGTTATAATATAAATGTCGTCGCTTAGCATCCACAACAAAAGCTATAATTAGCTGTACCATGGGATTAAATCATAGTTTTATATTTGTAATAAGATAGTCCCATGAAATTTATTTATTTTTGTTTATAGTTAAGTTTCATCACACGATCAAGATCAACACGTAAGATTTTATAGTGCCCCCTTTAAGACGATTATATTGTATCATTCATAATAACCGTTGTAAAACTAACGTTATAACAGAAACGAAGCAGAGTGCTCTGTCATTTATCTCCTATACAATTAAGGTATCGCGTTATCAAAACGAAGCTACAATGCTCACCACAGCCAGAATGGCTTCTTCGAATGAAATCGAAGGGCATAACACAAAATACAAGCACAGAAGAACATAACATTTCAATTTGTATTTCTTTTGATTGGACGCCGAAGTACGTAACTTTGTCAGCCTTTGTAGCCTAGTTGGTAGTGACCCTGCCTACGAAGCTGGAGGTTCCGGGTTCGAATCCCGGCGAGGGCATTCTTTGTGTATTTATTTATCACAAATGTTTGTTCCTTGGTCATGGCTGTCTATGTATCTAAGTATCTATACGTATCTATCTATTATATATATCGTCGCCTGGTACCCACAACACAAGCCTTAATTGAGCTTACCGTGGGACTAGGTTGATTTATGTAAGATGTCCCAAGATATTTATTTATTTATTATATTTATTATAACTACATATTATATAACTTACAAAAGCTCTTTATAACTCACAGTGCACGACCACGAAGACATAGCCCCAGAAGATGGTCCGACCAGATGTCTGAGGATGAGGAACTTCAATTGTTCATATCTGGCACTACATGACGCTCAAGACCACAGCAGATGGAGAGGCCTTCTTTCGATGGTTACTTATACTATTGCCGAAGGTTATTGGACAGAGTACCTATACCATACACATAGTTTATATGACTAACCCCCTTATTCATAAACGTTTGTTAACTTAATAAGCCGCTAATAATCGTTTGTCCCTTTCGGTCTTAACAATATGGACACATGTCCATATGAGCAATAGGGACAAACAACATTCGTAACACTATTGACACGATTGACACGATTGTGATTTTTGTTTTGATTAAGGCCTTAACTATGTACATTATTTTGCAATCGAACCAAAATATACCGTATTATTTATAACGCTACAACATAATTTTCCACCCTTGCCAGATGTAGACCCGTGGCCTCAATGGCCTCGTTTAATGTACGATGAAATACTTTCATGCCAAGCAATTAATATAGCTTATATTTATTGTGACGTCATAAATTTCGTTTCTAAATATTAAACGTAATTAATGTTGAAGGTACACCGATACAATATCTCCCTAATATTAATGAATAATGCCCGAGCATCGCAGCATTCTAGCCAAATACCATGGAGTAATTATTATAAATAAATGTGCAAACTTGAACCATTTATTACGAGTCAATACACGGGAATCGCTTTAAACAATATTCTAAGAATGTCAATTTAATTTTCAGTGCGCTATGTCAGATCTTTTTCACTGTTATGTCGAGTTCCTGGAAAAAGTCTGATAAACCTAATAAGATTTGGTAGTTTCTTATGTGAAGCTAAGGTCATTTTTCTGGTAAAAAGCTGGCCCCTATTTCATCGTGGTGATAGGTGTGACAAAAAAAAATATCCTTTTGACTGATTTTGATTACCGTTTACCGTCAGACAGAATGTGAGTTTGTTTTGCCTCATAGGTATCTACATAATATTATGCAGTGCAGGAACTTTAATAAATTAGCAGTAAATACCTACTTATTGCAGCGTAAAATTAATTACAAACGTGTCAGGAAACGACAATTGTAGTGAAATTCCGAAATAATACAACGTGTTACACGAGCCACTGAAAACCTTGAGCGGGGTGATTTAGTAGGCTATACTGAACCACTTTTACTATGGATTTTACAAGATCACGAAATCTAAAAAAAAATTGTTTTTTTCATACGTGTTGATAACGATCGACCGATGAAAGAGCCATATCTATTTTTTTTAGATTTCTGAGTTAGCTCCATAGTAAAAGTTATTATTATTTCTTGTAATTCAGGCAGACAGTTGAGACAACTGATGGTGCCTGTATCCAATGCCTCTTGGTCACATTTTCAAGATATATTTTTGGACATGTACTTATCCAATCTGTTTTTGAATTGATTGAGGCTGAGAGCTGAAACTACATCCTCCGGGAGTTTGTTCCAAGTATGGACCACTCTGTTACTCAAGAAGTGTCTGTGGGGGTTGCTGTATAAGTTGTTCAGTATATCCTACCAAATCAACAAGGTTTCAAGGTTCAAAAGCCCTTCAAGGTTTCAATGGCTCGTGTAACACCCTGTATAAGTATGCCGCACCTCATGTCGAGAATTAACGAAAATCCATCTAAACCTTGTGACAATTGTAATTTCATACATCAGAAATTTAAAACAAAACATCACCTCATACAAAAATCACCACTGCGTCACATTTTTCAACTGTCGCATCTGTCACCTTCGTGAAATAGGGGCCAGGTGTAATTCAAATAAATAAGGTAGCATTTATAATTGAAATTTATGATGAAAATGAATTAAATCGGGACAAATAATTGAAGTGTACATTCGGCAATTCTAAAATATTTAGTAAATATGCAATGACGCCTGCTCAGGTGTTTGCGAACACTCAGGCTGTGCTCCAACATAATCTGATGGCGACGGTACACTTCAATAATATTTTTGTTAATCAAATCATACGTTTCAAACGGAAATCCAATATTCTTTATTTATCAAAATACAATATTATATAAATAATGTTAAGGTCATGTCGGCCAAATGCCACTATGAGGTAAATTCAACCAATATATTATCTAATAGGAAATTCCTTCGGTTTTGTAAAAAGATTCTACCTAATTATTACTATGTTGCTTTCGATAAATTAAACAATGTTCTGTATTCCAAATCATTTCAATTTGTTGCATTTACTTCATAGTTGCGTTTGCCTCGCATAACCTAAAACATTATTATTAAACACACAAAATTAAATATTACATTTAAATACAAGTAAAATAAATGAATAGAATAGAAAATCCAAATCACTATAGACATGTTAAAATAATACTATTATACCTATATTTATTTAATACAAAGTCATAGGGTAAAACCAGGATAGATGCCTCAGTGGGATAGGTGCCTCATTTTCAAAAAACCTAACTTCCCAAACTCACGACTATGTAACAGTAGCATAACTACCTAGGAGCCGCAGTCACCCCGCACCTAAGTTAGCCACGGGCCGTCGTGCAATGAGGATGTGTTTCGCTGGTATGTGCATTCATCTCCGCAGAGAATTTTACAAACGCGTCAAATTTTCAAAAGTTAGTTTTTGCTGTTGCATAACTTTAGAAATAGCCATTGTTTCCATTATATTTTTGATTACTTCAATATACTGATTCATAAAGTATCCTCCGATATGTAATTTATTCCTCTTATGTTTTTTATTAATTTAATAAATATTTGGGCATCTATCCCTATCGAAAAGGATAGTTGCCCTGAATTTTAGAGGTATAGGTGACCCTAGGGGCATCTATCCCTCCATGCATCAAGTATACCCGGTATACCCTTTCTTTCTTTTATATTTGCGTGGCATGGTTCTGCTACAATTAGTGACAAGTCCAAACATAAATATATATAACGACATAAAAAAATATCAGAACACAAAAATATATTCATAACACGCACTGAAACCACATATGGGTATACTATCATTATAAAAAACCTAGCCTAAGAGACATAAGAAAATAAAGAAATAATTTAAAATGTTTATTATTTGTTGAACACATTCTTTTAGAATTTTATTATCATAATTATATGGTAACAACGATAGTTAAAAGATTAAAACAACTGTGACATGCTTTACATTATTAGGCCAACGTTTCTTAAAATTCTGTTTCAGGAGACTTCAATATTGCAATAATACAAATTGGCCCTTAAAAATTCATCAAAGTTTTGCTTAATTTTTGGTTTTATGGTATGAAGGGCATCTATCCTTCTTAATATTTTCATGGGCATCAATCCATACGGGTAGGCATCTATCCTCAAAAAAGGAGTTCCACAAAAATCTAAAATTTGCAAAAACGGTAATTTGTGGGCCCAATAATACAAATCACAGTTAAACATATGTAAGTAATCTAACTAATTTCATAGATATTATTTAAATATAATGTATATATTTATAATTAGGAGGATAGTTCAAAAAGTGGGGCATCTATCCTGGTTTTACCCTAGGTTTCTTTTAGTAGTTTCTGCAACAGTGATTACATTCTCGTGCCTATTAAAAACCGATTATGAAATTCTGTGTACCATTAATTTGTATGATAGGACACATACAATTAATTAAATTAAAGCATTCAACTAGTGGCAGAATGTGGTCATCATTTGCCTCACTAAGAAAAATAATAATAGTTTTATTATGTTGTCTTACGAAAATTCATGAGAGCGGTGCCAGTGTAAATATGGAATTACTAATAATAGGCAACGTAAAAACATACTCATAATTATCAATTAACCAAACTGCTTAATGTTTCAGTTATTTCTTTAGATTTGGCCAACATTGAGGATATTTTTTCAAGTGTATTCTTTTTTTCTTTCAATGAATTTTTAATAGCCTTTTTTAACTTCAAACTTTCTGTGATCAAATCTTTTGCAAATGCGCAAGATGCACAGGTTTCGTTAGTTTCACACGCACATTCATTTCTAGGAAGCGTGCGTACGATTTTAGTCCTAGGTTCTGACCATAACCTATCGTCTATTGCGTCTTTTAGCCTGGCAAATACTCGTACCTCATACTCCATGTCCGCATATGGTAGTGACAATTGATATGCACAGTCTCCAACCCGATTGTCATAGATTACAGTCGACATATTTGCCTGTTGCCACTCTTCTCCAAATTCTGTCGTTCGATACTCAACTTTATAGACAGAAGTTTTGCTATAGAATCCTGGATTATTAGACCAGCCCCAATATAGACCAACACTTTGTGAACTTTTGTTACTGATCCCAAAATCCAAAACTGGGGCTGCTTGAATAAGCGAGTTGATATTCATGTGAAATGTTTGGTTGTTACAAAATATGGGGCTGCAAGTGTTCAATAGGAAAGTGACGTTATGGTTGGCTGAAAAATATTCAATTCCAGTTACTCTGATGTCCCATTTACATGTGTTTGTTAGGTTTGAGACTGCGCCAGAGCAGAGAAGTACGGTGTTTTCGATGCTGTTATGATCAGTGTAAACTAACTCGTACCGCATGGGCAACTTCTGTGCATTATGATAGTTCCACGAGCAACTGAGAACTCTCCAATCATAAATAAAGCATTGAAACTCTTGGATTTCAGGGTTATCCTCTGAATAAACATGGATCTCTCCTTCTTCCCTTGAAACTCTTCTTCTGATATCGCTGCAGAAATACAACTTGGATTCTTGTTTCTCCGCTTGCGTCCAAAGCGCTATAGTGGTATCATTAATAATTTTTGTTGGTAGTTTCTTATGCCAATTGTAAATACCTAGTGATTTACTATTATGGCTATGGCAATATACAGCGTACTGTGCTTCTCTGAGTACAAAAAAAGAGTTGTATAAAATTTCATTTTTTCTATGAACCTTAGTAGAAGTTACGGTCATGGAAACCGCGATTACAACGTTTAGAGACACTTCACAGCCTTCACTGTCATTACAACTATAAGTATATTCACCTACGTTTGGCTTCTTTACGATACTTTGTACAGCAGTTTCGTTTACTCGATGAACTTGCAGAGACTTGCCATTTTCTTTAATTTCAAGGTTAGTGTCGTTAGAAGAGCATTGTAAAATTATATCGTTTCCGTATGATTTTCGATTAAAATACTTGTGAGGTACAGACCACAACCGTATTGCGTTTACGGTAATCTTTGGAGCACGATTCTGGCAGGCAGCGTTTCGGTCCGCATCGGTAGCCAAGGCGCTCCCCAACAGCACTAGCAGGCCCGCTATCGGTATCGTTTTCAAAATACGGGACTTCATCGCGCCGAATCAGGAAGGGTAATGAGCTTTGGTAATCCAAATTATAGGTACGGTCCTCCACTATATCATATGCGTAAACATAGCGGAAGTGGTCTGGGAATTCAAGCTAAAAACCACGCGTAGTCCCTAATCTATATCGGTTTGTGTTTCCGTAGGAAGTTCCTAAAATTAACATAGGTACCTATTCAAATAGAGTCGGTAACTAAAACCCGCTCACTTTTTTTTTAAATAGGTAGGTATTTGTTGGTTAGTGAGTTTTGATGGTCATATGTTTTTGAGACTCGTTGCGATATCTTACAGACATAACCTAAAAAGCATACAAATAATGCTAAATTAAGATTTTTACTGAGTTAGTCAGGTGAGAGAATATTCCGATGCTAAAGGTATGAGTTCGATCGACCGAAAATGACATTTAGTGTCTCTCTTGCACGTGACCGTCTAAAAGCTACTGAGTGATATAGGTACCTAAGTATCTTTTATCCCTTTCAGTTTTACAGAGATATTGATAAGACTGAAAGGGACAAACAATAAATTATCAGCAGTTACATAAACCTACAGTCGTGTGGTGATGGGAGGAAGAATACATTTGTCGCCCCAAACTTCCTGTGTTCTTCCTTACGTTACCGTAAGAGTCGCTAAGGTGTTTAAGTGTCACTGACTAAGTATATATTTATCGAAGATATCAATCTTCGATAAATATGGGCAGGAGCATCATGAATCCTAGTGGACACACTAGGTACTGTGATCGCCAACCCGCTTGCCCAGCGTGGCAATTATGGGCATTTACCTGCTGATGCGTCCATACGCATAGACTAACCCTCTTATTAATAAACGTCTGCTAACTTAACAAGCCGCTAATAATTGTTTGTCTCTTTTGCTCTCATGGACACATTGTTAAGACCGAAAGAGACAAGACGTTTATGAATAAGGGGGTAAGGAGCGGCCGTTGTCCAGCAGTCGACTGATATAGGCTGATGATGTGATGTGACATATACAGGACAACCGGAAATACGATATTCATAACGGCTTTTAGAGATTTTACATCTCTTGTTATTATTATTCTATTTCAATTTATTTAAAATCAATTTTTTGTTTTTTTTTTAATGCATGTTAGTTGTAAGATGTACCATGATTGATTGAAAAAATAATTCCCGCCAAGTTTCTTACCGGTTCTTCTTGGGTCAGCGGTGTAGGGTTCGAACCGGAAGTAGTTTCAATACCTAGACGATTCAAAAGAGTTTGTTGCTATTCCAATTTGAATAAAGAATTATTTGACTTGACTTGACTTGACTTGACTTGCTCCTTTTAGGCTAGCTTTACCTACATTAATCGAAATGCGATTAGTTTTACACTTTGTATTAGATTTATGAAGAATTTTTTTTACAAGAATTATTTAAGCTCTTAATCTGGTTAACCATTTATGCTTGATTAACTGGTGGTTTGTCCATACATTTTTGACACTTCTAACCTATTAACTTGGGTTTAGATGTCTAACCGTGAAATGTGTAAGTAGACCTACTAAATGTAAGCACCTAATTTGTTTTTGTAAAAATGATTACATTAATGTTTGTAATTACAGTAATATTTTTAATCAAACATTGTTCCAAGAGTACAAAAACAGCACCTAATTGTTATAAATGTTTTTTTTAAAGTAGCAAATGAGTATATTATTTTCATAACATTGTCAATAAACAATGCGGTACAAAGCAAAGAACGAAATTAAATCTAGACGATGGCGACATTATCCCTGAGAGGAATCTATTCAAACAAACACACTGCAATTAAGTAGACTAGACACATCTCGGATGTAAGTCAGACGCCACATAACGTTTGCGTTGCAGTTATATTACTCAGAGGACTTATAAGAGCAATTAATAAAATGACACACAGACTTTTAGTGGTACAGAAGCTACTTATGACTCTTCGAAGTTCACAACTCGACCAATCTCGTTGACAGCAGTTGGTCCTCCGGAGACGTTCTTTATCACAATCAATTTATTTAATATAGTTATACACTATTTTACACCTTACTCCGTTTAGATTAAAGTTAAGCATGTGTACATATTTATGAAATAGTACAGTAGTAGCGACAACGCGGGTTATTGTCGAATAAAAATAGCGTTGTTGCTGGTAAGATTAACGAGATTTTATTTTAATACGCTACTTTACTAAAAATTATTAATCTAGAATCTTTTTGCTGTCTGACAAACCTTGGTTCTAAAGAAGGGCTACTTTTCGTGGGTTCAATCCCCGATTCATACCAATGAGTTTATCAAAAAACTCAATTATGTACGAAATATAATTCGATATTTACAAATGTTGTGTGGATGTCATATTCTAGCAAGTGCTGTTACGTGAAATAAATTATGTATTAAGCTTAAATTATGTATTAAGCTTTGCGGTGAAGGATAACGAGTTGCGGAAAAATGGCCAGAATACAATGCAATACAAAAAAATGTGTTTCGTCTGTAGTTGTAGAATGTTTAATAAAAAAAATTGTACTTATAAAAAAAATAACATTTCTGAATACCCTTACCACTACTTGACTACAAAACGTACTTTTTTTCACAGGTAAATAACATTACAAATCCAAGCAGGCAGCTAGGCACCTATAATAAATCAATCGTGCCAGGTTCTTAACTCGGTCGTAAGTTCAGTGCAATCGATATCTGGGCCCGAGAATAGCGAAGTTGCAAGTTCCGAGACACCTAAGTTGCAATCAGTGCGACTGTACGCTCGGCTCTAATAATATGTATACGATTTTGAACCTTATGCCTTTGACATACGTTCCGAAATGTATACATACTATTAGTCGTGACGTACAGCCGTCTCGTTACGAGGAACTGTGTACCTAATGGCGGTGTTGCCGGTTGAAAGAAAATTGCAGGAATGTAAATCGGGGATGGTAAATTCTAATTTAAGACAAATAATTCATATTGCCTCATCATCATCATCAGCCTATGATAGTCCACTGCTGGACGTAGGCCTCTCCTATTAACAATGCGTATAGACGCATTAGGAGGTAAATGCCCATAATCGCCACGCTGGGCAAGCGGATTGGCGATCGCAGTAATGTGTCCACTATGATGACGCTGCTGCCCATCATCAATCTTTTATCAAATAGTGGTCAGTGACACTTCAATCCCCTAGTCCTCTTACTGCCGTCACTACACGGCATATTGCCTACTTAAATAAAACATTTTTATTACTACAATTAGGTATAATCAACCAATTGGAATAGGTCTCTCGGAAATTACAGCACAGAATACATATTAGTACAAGTACAGAAATCATCTCCTAAAACCCGAACCTTCGAAAATCCGAACCCGAAACCTCCAGCTTCGTAGGCAGGGTCACTTACCGACTAGGCTAAGGAGGCTGACAAAACTAGCTAACTCGATTAACTCTATCATAATTTAATTTACAATCACATTTGTAATTCATAAATAACGAAAACAATTCGTAAAATCGGTATCAGAAAAGTTAAACGAAAACACTTTAGGTCGCAATCACTGGCAGCAGTGGCAGCTTAACATTTTGATGGGAGCTCGGTTCGGTTTGTTACAAACGCGACAGATCAGGTTTATCTCCACTGTTGTCTAAATAAACCAGTTAAGAGTAAGTCTGGCTTTTGGACGGTTCTGTACTTTTTTGCGCACTATTTATTTTAGAATTATAACTAACGTGAGACTCGAACATATTTAAATATTTATCAAACGGGTTACTCACGTAATTTAAGTCGATAATTGCTCGACATGTTTCAAATCCATTTAGAGGATCCTCATCATGGAGTACTGCGGGCTTGCGCTCTGCTAGAGCGGGGGCGAAGGAGAAAAATGATGAGGCTCGTCTAAATGGATCGAAACATGTCGAGCAAATATCGACTTAAATTACGTGAGTAACCCGTTTGATATATATTTAAATACGCACTATTTATTATTATAGTCGCATTCAAAATACTATTTAAATGCTTACTGCCTAACTAGGCTACAGCGACTGAAACCCGGACAGTGGATGCTTAATTATATTATTGAGTTCAGATTGTCACCTCTTCGTTATATTTTCATTTCGAAATGTACATTTTTATATTTAATTAAATAACGATATTATCTAGATCGGTCCCCGCATGTTTTGTGACTAAAATAAATTGTTTATTTAATCATTGGTACTTTAAATAGAATGGAGCTGATTCCGATTATAGTACTGGGGAGTTACCATGACGTACTAATGCGGTTCAGTTTAGGTCGAGAGAAAGGGACAAGGCTATACGAGTCGTATATCACGGTCCCTTTCCCTGAACCTAACTGAACTGAATCGCATTAGTACGTCATGGTAACCCTCCTGGAGGCTACCACGATCTATTTATGCCATTCAGTTTAGGACTTAACCTCTCGTGTGCCGCAATTTTTTTCCTAATAGTCTTCGTATTCTCCATTTCAAATACCATGGCCCGATACCCCTTAAAACTTCTAAGTGGGATCGGGCCATGGTATTTGAAACCGAGTATACACGGATCCACATTCCAGCACACGAAGGCTTGAATCTGAATCGCGATGTATCAGTTACATGGAATAACTGTCAAAAACTAATAAGCTGAACCAAAAATGAATCAAATTTTAAGAGATCTTGGTAGCCCCCCTGCCTGATGTCATGTAGGGGGAATACGCAATGAAACGGATGCGTTGTGGAACGGGCAATATTTGATCTAGTCTTTAAAAAATGGAAACATTCTCAATGAGTACTTACAAGAGTAAGTTCTCATTGAGAATGTTGTGTTTCAGAATTTTCTGAACGAACATTTTTTTTTTTGGTCATTCGCAACACTGATGACCATAGATAATGCACCATATTATGGTCATCAGTGTTGCCACCTTACAAGACATGTTTAGTATAGAACAGTTTTGGCAGGATTAGATTGTTCGTAAAATTTAAATTGCCGAGAATATTAGCTGTAGAAGATTCGCAACTTATGAAACTTCTCCTCGGTACATTGCTAACCATTATATGCATTAGCCATACGTACTAGAATTCAATAGTAAAACGTAATCGTAATATCGTAGTAAACGCGATCAAAAACTAGATGAAACCCGCGTAGTATGTCAAGAGCGATTACGTGGCAATGTAGCGTGTGCAGCCTTCTTCATTTACATGTTAATAGCTAGGTTAAGATTGGCTGACGCGGCACCAGATATAGCCGTCTTGCGGCCCCAGTTCTAGCTCAGTATTACAAACGCTTATCCAACGCAGGGTGTAGGTCATTGTCAGATTTAAGTTACCGTCTTTTCGGAGGACATTCCTAACATTATCAGCTTAATCTCAGTCCACTTCTGGACGTAGGCCTCTCCTGTTAACTATGCGTATAGACGCATTAGGAGGTAAATGCGACGCGGGGCAAGTGGATTGGCGATCGCAGTGTGTCCACTATGATGACGCTGCTTCCCATCATCAATCAAATCAAAGAATGGTCAGTGACTCTTCAATCTTTTAGTCGACTCTTACGACACCCGCGGGAAGAGTTGGGGTGGTGACAAATGTATTCTTGCTGCCGTCACCGCACGGCATAGGTACAAGGACGTACCTAAATTTAAGGAATTCAAATACTAATTTTGAGAAAAAGCAATTGACGGTCCTACTATTAAGGTTCCCCGATCTACAACCCTATGTATGTTAGAAAATCGTAACATATATTTAAGGCAAGTTGTTACATTTTGTTGAATGATAACCAAAACTTACTAGTAAGTAACGAACACTTACTAGAGATAAACCTTGTATCTCTGATTCAATATCAATACTGAAATACGACGTTGCTAAAAGTAGTGTTAGTTTTTATAGTGAATTTTGCTTGTCAGTCGACATGGACCACCAAGTGGGTGACTTTTGCTTGTTGGTCTGTTTCAATATCTTTCTGTTTTTAAACATGATCTTCGTAGCTTAATCGTACCGTAGGCAGGATCTACAAATCTGGAGATTGATATGCTGGTACACTATCCGGATATCGTCGGGGATAGGGCCATACCGCGTAACTACCAAAGCAGATTCAAATATCAAAAAATTTACACTCATATTTACCCTAATTGAATTTGTTAGTTACGCGGTATTGCACTATCCCCGACGATATTATATCGGTTAGATAAAAGTTGTGTGATTATTTTGTCTGTTTTTAACAATTTTCTTACCTTGCGGGCGAAATACGCAACGAATATTAGGGCGATAGCACCAATGTTCGCTACTTTTAGGTGACAGGCACCAGTGATGTACACAATTTCTTAGTCACAGATAACATGGTTTCAAATTGGTTGCTGCAAAACAGATACCTAACTCTTAGGTTCTTTAAAATAGGAACCAATGTAAATCAATGGGTCCTTGTCCATTATTGGCGCTGTTACTGTATTGTTTCTAAACATTTCTTATAATTTTATTTTGATTTTCCCTTCGAGATTAGAATAAAATCTAAACATACTATTTCTTTGAGGCAATGCGCTGTATATCAATAGGAATACCGGAAGATGAGATCCAGAAACAAGTGAACACTGACTACAACAATGGCTCACTCTTCAGCCGTTTTAAGAAGTAGCACCAAGAAGTTGTATTGCATTATAAATTAATATACCAAAGAGGAAAAAGGCATACCAGACATTTAAAAATGTCTTCGTTTGGATATTCATATACTAAGAGGAAACTGAAGATAAACTCATTACCCAACAGGATTTTTTTCTTATACACGGAATTGCTTAGCAAAAGTTATGATTTTGTCCTGGGATCCCTAAACCTGGAGCATGTATTTCATGTGATGCTTATGTCAAGATGTAACTCATGCCATTTAAAAATACCCATCAAAAAATTGCATTGTTTTACTCTGCCGTCAACTTCTAGAGCAAATACGAGTAATAATGACCACGTTTTATGTTGCGACGCATGAATGGACTGCATGGGAATCCATGCAGTCTTTTCGTGCAGATTTTTTTGCCGCACGGTGACGATTAAGAGTACATTTGTCACCACTCGTCATAAGAGTCGACTATGGGATTGAAGTGTCACTGGCCATTCATTTATATAAAATTGATGATGGGCAGCAGCATTATCATAGTGGACACACTAGTGCAATCGCCAACCCATTTCCCCGGCGTGGCGATTATTCTCATTACCTTCTAATGCTTCTATATGCATATGTAATAGGATAGCTATGACCAGCTGAGGACTGAAATAGCCTGATGGTCCAAATGATAGAAATCTCATATTGTTAATTCCTAGTCACACGTGACCTCGGAACCAAAATTCGTTCTAAAGGAAAGGTAATATTTGCACCGCAAAAAAATAAGAATGCGCTTATGTTTTGCGGAAATAATTCACTTTTATTGTATCCTACGCGCTCTTTGCTATATTTATTGCTCACCTTGCGTTCCTACTATATTCGTACTTATAATAAAATATGATGTTACCTGGTGCCATGCCTTATACTAACAAGTACAAGTTGGTACAGGTACTTTCATTAATATAGAGGTATATACAATATATGACATTCTATTTCCGAAGATGGATTGTAATCAGCGATTGTTGATATTGTTGATTGACGTCACGATGTGTATCAATAATCCTTAACACATTTCCGGCTTTAAGCTATGTTGAGGATTAATTAGTATTAAAGACACTCATCGCAGGGTCAAGTACCTGTAATAACATCTACAGCACGAGGGTAGCGCGATCACTTCACGCGCAAACTACCAACGTCTTTTTAAAATGTAACAATTAGACAAAGTTGGGTAGTTTTGTCTCTCGTGCGAGAATCAATGACGTCATATAAGGTCGAGACGTCAAAAAATCTGTTCAATAGTTTTGCTGAATGAAATAAAATCAACTGCTTTTCTACAACTGTCACCGTACAAGTAGCACTTCTTGGTGGGCACTGAAATCGATACGCAATGTAGTGGACATTACATTCATTTTGAGACACAAAACCAATTTTAAAAGCACTTCCTAACATCTAACTACACTGGCTTTAAGTCGATTTTTGTCCAAATCAGTGTAGCGAGCCTGACAGTTGTACCAAAGTTAAGATTGCAGATCAGTTTCTTCTTAAATCCTGTAAGTAAAGGTGTGTTTTGTTTGTTTAGGAGTTGTCTGTTTTGTGAGGGCAGTTTGGACGATCGCTCGGAAGGAGCAAGTGCGTTTGACAGTAGGTCGATTAGCGTGCCAGGACACGGGTTCAAAGGCATGCGACAACTAGTGATACTGCTCGACATAGACTGGAGGAGATGCTATTTATAATCCATCTGTGATACAGGTAAACACCGGGGGTCTCCAAAAGGTAAGGGTTTATGTACACACAGATATAATGCTATTACATCCTCAAAGGCAAAAGACATTTATACCGTTGAATTTTGTTTACCTCGTCATAGATACGCTTTTCTCGCGTTTTTTTATTCGTGTATGAATTTCGTTGATTTATATGTTGGATTTATTAGTACCTACCTACTAAAATAATATTGTTTTATCACTTTTCAGTACTAGGCCATTTTTATCTTGAAACAAATATACAGGAAAGGGGCCTTGATCCCCGCTCCGGTTCGTTCCTGGAGCAGAGACTGTCCATCGCGATTCAGCGCAGAAACGCTGCGAGCGTGATGGACACTTTCGCGTCGGAAACCAATCAGGGCGGTTTAGAACGGCGGCTCCTTTTAAGGGTTTTTTTAGGTTTTATTTTATTTAAGTAACTTTTACTCATTTATTTTTTAAGATTTAATTTGTAGTCAATATTATTCTTAAGTATTTATTGTTTTCAATTAATAAAAATATAGATACGTTCTATAACCCTTTAACGGGCAAGACTCGAAAAAATCGTGGGTTCAAGCCTCAACGCCATTATATAGTACGAAAAATTATGTACAAGAACAAATACAAAAAGATAGTGTTATAGGGTGGTCACTTTTGAGACCGGTGCCCTATAAAGAGATAAATACCTATTATTATATACCTATCTTACCTTTAATCTACCGTATTAGCTGTGGTACATCTCACCAGAGCAAGAGACGTAATTAAAAGCAGAGTCTGGCACCCGCTCTTCAATTCCCTTACATTGTTGGCTAAGTGGTCCCGGGTTATGGTGGTTATCTTCAGGTGCAATTGTGTTGGATGTAGCTGACATTTGGTGTACAAAGATGTCTTCAATGTACAGACTGTAAATTGTTAGTATTAACTAAAAAATACAGGCAATAAAATTATCGAAAACCCCAAATTTACTTATACAATAGTTACATTCAACTTTTGTATGGATTATATTGTTATTATGTAATAATCTACTTCTGTAAAAAGGGTAATCAAACAATTAATCTGAACTTTATTAATAGATTAAGGTATACGTATTTGTACGTATTTCAGTATAAATATCTTCCAAATGTGCCGAGTGATACTTAGGAAAATATATTTATAATTAAACATAGTTGTTGAAAGTTACTGATGTTTGGATACCGTTGCCATCATCAGTCGTCACGGAGTAAAGACGTAGGTATAAATATTAATTTGTTTGTAACTATCAGTTCACCAACCTAACTAAAGCCATCTAGTTGCCCAAATAGTTTGGTCTGGGACCGGCATGATTTAGGTTCCAGTCACATTGAACATCAGAAACCATTATAATATAATCGAATGTTATTGGTATTCGTGTAATATATAGGCAATATTGTGCGGTCGTTTGTCAAACAGCACTCTCGTAAACTGGTGTAATGAACGTCCCATGCTGCAAGGCAATTAAATGAACATAAACCAGTAACAAGGTGGACATTTTACATTGTATTTAAGTACTATGTCTCTGTTAACACAAAATCAATTAGCGAATGCAGTCATTAACTTTAACATGTTGCTAGATTAATTGATAGCAATAACAAAGCGAAAAGTAATAGTGTTAACTGCACCTAAACTGCACCCGCTATGCATCCGACAAAGTGCAACACCAAAGCAAAATTTCCGAGCTAAACTTTCCATGCAATTATGTCATTATTCCCAAAATTACGAAAGCTACTTATGTTGGTAGTATGCAATATTATTAAGTATGTACTCTCTTTACGACTGTTTTATTGAAATATCAATAGAGCTTCGAGCTAATTTACTAAAGACCTGTCTACATTGTCGTGAATTGAGCGCATTAGGCGACTGGCCGCGTCACACATACGCTATAGAGTACATTTATCCAACGTTATGCGATTGCCTTAAGTTGTCATTTAAATTTTGAGCTTTAAAAGCGGGGATTGAGGTCGAAATTAGGGGGTTTCTAAAATGGTGTTAGAAGCTTTTTAGCCTGGTAAGTCAGTGAGTATTTGTAGCAGGAGATAACAGCGCACGAGCCGGCAGCGGACCTGTTGATGATAAGCCGTCGTCGATAAGGACTTCACTTGATGGACTGGACGAGACAGAATTTCGGCGAATGCATATTGCATGAGTTGATTAAATAGTTTACGTTTTGGACTCGACCGCGCATGTGTACGCTAAGTGGGAATACCGCAGAATTTGCGGTGAAATTTCACGAATGTTTTATGTTTGAATTGTTATTTCTGGTGTTTACGGATAATGCTGCCAGTCTGACTCGACCGGATTAGGTAATGCGGTGGTATTTGGAACAAAAGGGTAAATGT
>JALPQI010017758.1:0-30778 GCA_025490895.1 Thaumatotibia leucotreta | reverse complement strand
AACGTAATGGACATTATTTTATGTGTAACGGGAGGCGAATTCCTGCTGAATAGATATTTTTAGAAAACCGACACCATTTTTTTAAATTTAATATATCGATGGACAAATAAAAACCAAAGGCTCGGCGTGGTTAATGTAAGGTTTAATGCCCGAAGTATCTCAAATGGACGTGTTATTCATACAATAAGTAGGTACCTAAGATAACAGAGATCTGACAATAAGGAATATATCAATTAATTTGTTTTATTGAGAATTACAAGTTAAAATTTTTATACAAGTCGAATTTCGAAACTATAAAATATAAACTCATTCTCTGAGTCGACCAACCGGAGGACCGCAGGTCTGACGGAAAGTCCGACGCGAATCGAGGGCCTAAAGGGTCAATCCATGCAATCTATCAACCGGAGGGCCATAGGCCCGACGGCACTATGGCACGCACTACGTGATACCGAGAGACTCACACTCTCTGTATATCAACTGGAGGACCGCAGGTCCGAGTGCACGTCCTACGCAAACCACCTGCGCTGTCAGCCTATCAACCGGAGGGTCGCAGGCCCGACAGCTGGCCCTACACGATTCACTCACGCTGTCACTCTATCAGCTGGAGGGCCGCAGGCCCGACAGCTCGCCCTACGCGATTCACTCACGCTGTCACTCTATCAGCTGGAGGGCCGCAGGCCCGACAGCTGGCCCTACACGATTCACTCACGCTGTCACTCTATCAGCTGGAGGGCCGCAGGCCCGACAGCTCGCCCTACGCGATTCACTCACGCTGTCACTCTATCAGCTGGAGGGCCGCAGGCCCGACAGCTGGCCCTACACGATTCACTCACGCTGTCACTCTATCAGCTGGAGGGCCGCAGGCCCGACAGCTCGCCCCTACGCGATTCACTCACGCTGTCACTCTATCAGCTGGAGGGCCGCAGGCCCGACGGCTCGCCCTACGCGATTCACCCACGCTGTCACTCTATCAGCTGGAGGGCCGCAGGCCCGACGGGTCGCCCTACGCGAACCACTCACGCTGTCACTCTATCAGCTGGAGGGCCGCAGGCTCGACGGCTCGCCCTACGCGAACCACTCACGCTGTAACTCTATCAGCTGGAGGGCCGCAGGCCCGACGGCTCTCCCTATACGATCCACTCACGCTGTCACTCTATCAGCTGGAGGGCCGCAGGCCCGACGGCTCTCCCTATACCATCCACTCACGCTGTCACTCTATCAGCTGGAGGGCCGTAGGCCCGACGGCCCGCCCTTCGCGAACCACTCACGCTGTCACTATATCAGCTGGAGGGCCGCAGTTCCGATGGCTCACCCTTCACGATTTACTCACGCTGTAACTCTATCAGCTGGAGGGCCGCAGGCCCGACGGCTCGCCCTACGCGAACCACTCACGCTGTCACTCTATCAGATGGAGGGCCGCAGGCCCGACGGCTCTCCCTATACGATCCACTCACGCTGTCATTCTATCAGCTGGAGGGCCGCCGCCCTTCGCGAACCACTCACGCTGTCACTCTATCAGCTGGAGGGCCGCAGGCCCGACGGCTCGCCCTTCGCGATTTACTCACGCTGTCACTCTATCAGCTGGAGGGCTGCAGGCCCGACGGCTCTCCCTGTACGATCTACTCACGCTGTCACTTTATCAGCTAGAGGGTCGCAGGCCCGACGGCTCGCCCTACGCGAACCACTCACGCTGTCACTTTATCAGCTGGAGGGCCGTAGGCCCGACGGCTCACCTTTCGCGATTCACTCACGCTGTCACTCTATCAGCTGGAGGGCCGCAGGCCCGATGGCTATCCCTATACGATCCACTCGCGCTATCACTCTATCAAATGGAGGGCCGCAGGCCCGACGGCTCGTCCTACACGATTTACTCACGCTGTCACTCTATCAGCTGGAGGGCTGCAGGCCCGACGGCTCTCCCTATACGATCTACTCACGCTGTCACTTTATCAGCTAGAGGGTCGCAGGCCCGACGGCTCGCCCTACGCGAACCACTCACGCTGTCACTCTATCAGCTGGAGGGCCGTAGGCCCGACGGCTCACCCTTCGCGATTCACTCACGCTGTCACTCTATCAGCTGGAGGGCCGCAGGCCCGACGGCTATCCCTATACGATCCACTCGCGCTGTCACTCTATCAAATGGAGGGCCGCAGGCCCGACGGCTCGTCCTACACGATTCTCTTACGCTGTCACTCTATCAGCTGGAGGGCCGCAGGTCCGACGGCTCGCCCTGCGCGAATTACTGACGCTGTCACTCTATCAGCTGGAGGGCCGCAGGCGCGACGGCTCGCCCTACGCGATCCACTCACGCTGTTAGTCTATCAGCCGGAGGCACGCAGGCTCGCCCTACGCGAATCACTCACGCTGTCACCCTATGAGTCAATCAGCCTTCCGCAATGACATACGGTACTAAACTGTGGTCGCTTACAATGGGCCTCATAAAAAAAGGCTCAAAGTCACCCAAAGGGCAATGGAGAGGCCTATGCTAAGAGTCTCGCAACAGAACCAAACTAACCGATAATATAGCTCTTCGAATCGCTAAACTGAAGCTCGTCGCACGTGGATTGCTTGGATCTGATGGCCGTTGGGGCGGTAAGGTTCTCGAGTGGCGGTCACGTACCGGAAGGCGCAGCGTGGGTAGGCCCCCACAAGGTGGACTCATGACCTGGTGAAGGTCGCTGGATGCGGGTGGCACCTTCCTGGGGTGGCGTTTGCGGGTGGGCCGGTCCTTGTGGCAATCTTTGGGGGGGGGGGGCTATATTCACCAGTGAACGTCTTTCAGCTGATATGATTATGATGATGATAATTAAATCCGTATGTTTCTACCAAATATCTTAAGTAGTACTGCAAAATCTACATATCGCTAAACCTAGCGGTTGTGGCAGGCAGTAACACTGGAGTATCAGATTTTAGGAGTTGGATGTTAGTATTAAATTCACATGTTTCTACTTAATATCTAAAGAACTTCTTTAAAATCAAGATATTGATAAAAGATAAACCTTGCGGTTATTGTAGGCAGTACTGCAGCATCAGGAGTGAGGAGTTGGAAGTCAAGATCAGGCTGTTAGTATTTGATCATGCCAAACATGCTATACTTTCATTTTCACGTGTCTAACACTCTCGGTTAAGGTAAGCAGTACGTCTGCAGCATCAGGCTTTGAGGATACAAGGATACAAATATTATAATATTGCATTGTCATGGGGACTTGATAAGAGTTCCAAATTTTATTGATTTCGGTGCAGTAGAAGTGGTCGAAAAATCGATCACAAGATTTGAAGCATCGACGACAGTTGATACGCGGTGAAGTTAATAAAAACCGTTTAAAAATATAAAGAGCTATATTTAAACCGAACTGAAATACGGAAAACTCATATAATAAAATTGTGATTTATATTGAAATCTAAGATTTTGTTCTACACTGATAGTAATAAGCGTGTTTTAAATCAATGCAGCACATGAAACAATTTTTAGGTAATAATTTTATCGCAGTTCTGAGATCTTCTAATTTCGAATGAACTGTGTCAATTAATTTACTTAATTCTTTGAGATTAAGCATCATGAGTTTGTCATCACTTGGTTTATCTAATAAGAAGATATTAGATACAAATTGATTCTTATAAGGTAAACATATATTTATTACACCTTTGAGAATCAGTTCATGAATCTCTTTTAAGAAACATTTATCTTCTTCAGTATTACGAGTATGAAGACGAGTGACGAGACGAGAGGTTCATTTTGGCAGACCTTGCGAGATTGGGTGGAAGGTATCTTAAATCCTTTAATCCAGGATAAATAACTTCATCCCTCGTTATTTGTTGCCCCTGCGTGTAAGAATATTGCAGTCTACCCGCAGAATGCATTACCTGAGAATGGCTTAATATCTCTTGGTCGATGTCGACGGCTGGTTCCTCCGGTTGTACGGTCTCCGGGCTGAAGCAGAGCGTGTGTGACGACGGTCGCGGTAACCACCCGTCGTCATGGCTGGATACGCTGAACGACGCGACGGGCCCCTCCAGTTGAAAGAATTAGACGCATTTCTGTATGTGCTAGGACCAGCGGTATTATCATTCGTACGCTGTGCCGATGACAGCTTGGCAGGTTTCGTTTTTATGTCTGAAGCGGATCTTGAGTACGCTTTTACAGCTTTTATAGTTTCAGTAAGACCTTCACCGAATAAAAGCTTGTCTCGAACGAGATCCTTTACAGCATCCTTAGTATTTTTATTTAATCCATGGGCTAAGAGAGATCTTCGTGTTGTTGTATCCAAATAATGTAAATCACACAATATTTGGCCTGCTTCACCCAAGTGCTTAACAATTACATCACGAGATGCTTTATCTACTACTTGGAAAGCTGCATCCAGTGCTCGTCCTATGCAAGTTATGCCCGATCCAAGTTGTGACTGTTTTACAACTAGTTTCTCGTCTCGCTTTAATGAAGAATCTATAACCGCTGCTTTTATTTCTTCATTAAGCTTGGGAGCCTCTAAAAAAGTGCAGTTAGCCGGAGGTAAGTACTTTTTAAGTAACTCGGAGCGGACTTCTTTTTTCAAACCCTTTGATAAAATGTGTGACCACCTAACAGCGAGATGTGCATGAATATCGTCGCTATATTCTTTATTTTGAGTCGGATCTTCTCCTAAAAGTGTGAATATATCAACTGCATCGTCTTCATCAGATTGACTATTGGCAACTGAAACGGAGGAAATATAAAAATATTTAATATTTAATAATTTCTACGCCCTCGAGCGAGCAAAAATAAATATTTATACTTTGAGGGTAGAATTGTTATCATTGCGTGAGACTTACAGTCTGCACTTGCAACGTAATAAGGTCACTATTATTATGATAAATGCACGATTCCTTGGCACAATTGACTATTATAGATATAGTTGCGTATTCCATCCAGGTAATACTTGCAACTATTACTAGTAGGAACAGATTTATCGTTGCGTATGCCATCCAGACGATACTTGCAACTAACGGGTTATTTTAATTGTTGCGTATGCCATCCAGACAGTACTTGCAACTAACGGGTTATTTTAATTGTTGCGTATGCCATCCAGACAATACTTGCAACTAACGGGTTATTTTTATTTGTTGCGTATGCCATCCAGACAATACTTGCAACTAACGGGTTATTTTAATTGTTGCGTATGCCATCCAGACAATACTTGCAACTAACAGGTTATTTTATTTGTTGCGTATGCCATCCAGACAATACTTGCAACAAATTAGTGCACTTATTCAGCAAATCACTTATTAAGCAAATATAAACTAACCGTTAATATTTTCGACGTCAGGCTCTGGTTCTGATGAATCGGTAGATATAATTCTTCTACGGCGGCGTTTTGGAGAAGGAGATCGCGCTGGTGAAGAATCTTGCGGAGATGGCGATCTCGTTCGCTTTAACTTTTTCCTAAGATTTTCAATCTTTCGACGAATTAATTTCCTATCCATGATGCGTGTGATCAACGGCGCACAAGAACAAAGAATGACGAGGTGGCGAAGTGACCTAGCGAGCAGCGATCGGCGCGGTAGGGTGGGGGAAAATTTTTGATTTTTATATTACGTAGGCATCTACCTACATAAAATGTATTTATTTAAATGGATAAAATATATGTACTCTAAATATTGTGACAACGGCCGTACGAGTACACTACTACAAGTTATAATAATCTCTCGGAAGAACAAGTGAAGTATAATTCTCATTACATACTGGGTGGGCCCGATCGCCCGATGTCATCTGCACACGGCATTTGCTGAAAATGCCGTAACTCGGTGCCATTGTGGCAGCTACGCGAGTAAAAATAAAATTCATCTAGAACTTTTTTCGTTCGACGCGGAATTGTTAAATATGGAAATATCTATGCACAATATTGTCGAAGTGTCGATGGTAAATTTAAATCAAATTCAAATGTTTTATTGCGTTTCAGTGCACGTACATTTGATGCTTACCGATAGTGAAAAGCTAAGTACAGTATCAACATGAACCTTGGAAGGGTACATCAACTTTAATTATAATATAATATCTCTTTCATTAATTGATATTATATCGAGATAAATCTGTTAATTAATATATTATAATATCTTTTTGATTGGTTAGTATGGCGTTTTATGATGAGGTTAAGGAAAATATGACATAGGCATAGCTGTATCTCGTCATTAAAATATGGGTAAAAAAATAAGTCATGTGGGAAGAAATATATTTAGCAATAATAAAATTAACGTATAAACTTATTTTCTCATGATAAGGGTCTCAATTATTAACTAAAATCGTTTTAATTTGAACAAAATTTGTATCTCTATAATTGAACCACGATATTTACATTTAAGCAAAAATGTCTCACAATTCACAACTAAGTATATTCCGTGAGCCGGATGTATTTATTCAGACTTCGCCTATTAAAAACAGAACAGTGCTCATAACTTTCAAAAATAACGGCTATGTGCCAAAATCGGTCCATAAAGAAAGCGCAGATCCCATTGCTCGATGCATCTAACTCGATGTTAGCTGAAATATTAATAGTGTCATCAATTTTGTCGACACAGTAACGTGAAAGAGTTAAAATTTTAAAACCAATGCTATTTGGCTTGTCGCCAAATTCTGCTGAAGCGGTTTGCTCGAATGTGACGCTTGTCATATTTGTTCAATTTAACATGCGCTTTGTTTTTTTCGATGATATTAATAATTAAGAATAACACAAATTACGGAACATTTATTACTGTCGAGTAGGTATTTATATTATCAGTAAAATCAAGGTATGGTACCTATCTTATACACATTGCAATGTTTTGTGACAATGACAAAGTTTTATGGAACAAATCAAATAATTTTATTAATTATTTTTAATTTGTGTTATTTTTTGCCTTTTGGTGTATGATATCTAATATTTATATACGTAATGTCAAAATGACTGCTTACTGCTGCTTGACTGCTGGCTACCTTACAGTTAAGGCAAGTAATTATACAGCAACAAAATAAGTAGTCGTTAATATAATGTTTTTAATTTTTCTGCTAAAGCAGATAATGGAGAAAAGATGGGAGTACGCACGCACAGAGCGTCCACTCATTGTTTGTGGACTTTACGTAAGCCTACGATAGTGTGGACCGAGGCGCCCTTTATTCCATCCTCGTAAATTTTGGGATCCCTAGGAAGCTAGTTTCCATGATCGCCACAGCAACCAAGGAAAGCAGGATGAGAGTAAGAGTAGGGGGAGACTTGACAGATGAATTTACGGTAATTACCGGTCTAAAGCAAGGTGATGCCCTGTCTCCTGCGCTTTTCAACCTGGCTCTAGAGCATGTCGTGCGGAAGGTGCTAACCCTTAACATAGGACTAGAGCTAGGTGGAACGCACAAGGTCATAGGATATGCGGACGACCTTGCTTTGTTAGGGAAAAGCCGTGAACAGGTGGTAGAGGCGGCTAAGGTCCTGGAACAGGAAGCAGCCAAGATAGGTCTCAGGATCAATCAAGCAAAAACAGAATACCTCCACATGAAACGGTATAAAAACACACGAGCTCGCCGTGACAGTCTTCATGTGGGTGGCACCGTATATAAAGGGGTTGACAAGTTTCGGTATCTCGGGTGCACAGTCACTGATACAAACACCAGAGAGGAGGAGATTGCAATACGCATCCAGAACGCTGTACGATGCAGCGCTGCCCTCCACAAAGTTTTGGTGTCCAGGCTTCTAAAAGTACGAAGGTAAGAATCTATAAAACCGTCATTAGGCCAATTCTTATGTATGGCTGTGAAACCTGGACACTAACACTGAAAGAGGAAAACCAGCTCCTGGTAGCGGAAAGAAAAGTGCTTAGAAAGATCCTGGGACCTGTTAGAAGGGAAGATGGCACCTGGAGGATCCGGAAGAATGCCGAAATCGAGGAGTTGGTGGCCGAACCTAATATATTGGGCGAAACTAAATCTTACAGACTTCGTTGGCTCGGTCACTTACTCAGAATGGGAGAGGATCGGGCAGTCAGAAAAGTCTACTTCGGGAGGCCAACCGGGCGTCGACCGGTAGGCCGCCCCAGGTACCGCTGGTGCGACGTAGTTGAGGCAGACCTGCATCAACTCCACGCTGATTCATGGCGGGAAATCGCGCTGGATCGGGACAAGTGGCGTGCTCTCGTTTCGGAGGCCAAGATCCTCTTTGGGTCACTGAGCCAACCCAGTAAGTAAGTAAGTAATATAATGTTTTTATTTATTTGTGTAGGCCGCGCGTATGCGGTCGGCGGCAGGATCGGTCATTGTGGCATTCTTTGCAGGAGGCTTTCAGCTGATATTATGAATATTATGTTTGCCATTGGGTTTTGTATGTCTGCTTGATACGCATCTAGTCAAGGTCGTATGAAATTAGCAACAACTCATACCAATGAAATAGAATTGAAAATGTGGACTGATGATAGTTGAGACCACACGGCCAACCGATTTACGAAGTGGAAGTATCCTTATCAATTGTCGACCGCAACATCCCCTAAACTATAACTTCCGGTGTTTTCTTGTTATAAATTAACGATATGTAGTTATTAGGAACGCTTAAATAAATTTGTTTTCGCTTATACCCAATAAGATTGTCTTTGGATTTTCCAACATGTGTTCTAAAGCGAAATTGTTTACCTTAAACCAAGTTCCTAATGAAACTACTGGAACTCAGTGGAACTAACAAACTTTAATGAGACAACAGAGCTTCACGGTAATTGGTTGTTCCCATTTAGAATTCATTGGACGCCATGTTGACGCTTCTCCCTAGTGATAGCCGCTGAAATAATGTCATTATTATAATATATTTATACCGGATTAAAGTAATTTTGTACAAGGTATACGTTAACCTTTCATAGGTTAATTTGAACTATTAAAATAATAGAATAACAAGATAGGTACTGACATCAATTGTGAGACCATACCCATAAAAGATTTGATTTTGAAGTACGTACCTAACCATAAAAATCAATGATTTTGATAATACTCTTTAGCTTTAGACTGTTATTTTTAACTGCGTTAGATGTATGGGAACTTTATTTAGGTTACAATATATAATTGTGTTATCAAACCCAATATTGATTTATTAATACGGAGATTTTTTTATTCAAAATTTCCACGTACGTAAGGTGAATGTATTTAAGGTGAATAAGGTACACCCACCACACCTACCAATTATTTTCATTTTATTTTCATTATACTAATCAAAGTAAGCCTAGTTTACAGAAATGAACATTAAATACATATTAAATAGCTACTAGTCCAATTAGAACCCACCATTTAAAGATAAGTTCAGCTTTTGATTAATAATAATTTGAAGATTAATTTTACTCTCCAACAAACTTTTAAGAGACTTTTAATTGCCAATGCCAGTCAACATGGAAACTTTTTTATAGCAGTTCTGAGAATAATGTAGGTATAGTTTGGGAAATATTATTTGACCGACTCTTATCTTACTTACGACCTTTTGTTTTGCATCATTAAATTCATTAACAATAGAAAAGTGCTATAAGTGCTTATCATACCTGGGATAACTCGGGGCATTTATACGAAAGTGATGTAGCAAAATATTTTATCGACTAAAAATATATCGATGTTACTGTGAATGACAACATCAAAATGTTATTCGGCATAAATAAATATTAGATACTTACTCTTCAATTAAAATAAAAAATAAATTTATACGGGTAGTTACGCGTTTATTTTAAAATAGTTTTCAAAATATACAATTAATATTAAAATATCAATATTTAAATTGTCATTTTGATTAAAATGACATCTACATACTTTTACTATCTGAAGAGGCCCTATATCAGATATGACATCGAACCTCTGTACTGTAATCGAGAATTCTATAAGCACATCTTTTATTATAATTATATCGACATCTTTTTAATCGATATCAAATCCCTATAACTTGCCCCCAGTTATCCCAGGTATGGTGCTTATAGACTATTGCTGTTGCATATCTAGTGCTTATAGACTGCTAATTGTCTAGTAAGTGTTAACGCAATACAAAAGGTCGTAAGTAAGATAACAGTCGGTCAAATAATATTTCCCGAACTATACCTAGTTAAAAAAAACTTTTTTAAATAACAACAGTGCCTAATAGATCCCTAGGTAATTAAATTTGGCTGCTTGATGTTTATATAATATTACAAACATTTTGAGTAGATCATAAAAATAGTTACAATAAATTCAACAAACGTTTCATAAAGTTGTATGATTAATAAAAGTGTTGTCTGTCGTTCCATAATGTAAAAAAATGATATCAATTCCGCTCGAGTGAGCGGATTGAATGAACTGACTCAGTGATAATGTGACAAAGATATCTCGTTGGCACGTCCCAGACTAAAAGGGCTTGTCATGAAAAAATAATTCATATTGCTTTTCACGTTTATGGAAATTGTTAATGTAATGTAGTTTGAGGAGAAACACACACAACTGCGAAGTATCACAAAAATAATGGCGATCCGTTAAAAAACATTGTTGATTATCGCATTCTGTTTATGAAAAAGTAAATTTTAGTTTTTTATGGATGTTTGGTCCATCTGCATTCTAGTAATATAATATCAAACCGGGATCAGAAGGGGATTCAAAAGTACTGTTGTCACAAAAAATGACACAACATTTGCCAAGAAAAGAGTTGTTCAAACATGTAGTGTGTGAATCAATAATATATTTTCTGTAAGTCTCTGCATTTAATGATAATTATATGATGAATATATCCTAGATTTACTCATACACTGTTGTGTCAACAGTACTTTCAAATCCCATTATAATCGCGGTTTGATAATACAAGAGTGATTTCTTGTTACTGTCTATGGCTGTTATGATTCGATTTTGGTCCGTCAATATTGATGAACCTGCGACGGTAGTTCGTCGTGCCCGTGACCCACTCATTCCCATCCTCACCCTCACTTAACTTGTGTATTAGAATATGGATTCATTTCTCCTCCTTCTTCTCAATAAAAATCGCCGCTTTTTTTGTAACAGCCTGTATCCTGTATCGAGTTCTGTTCCAAAGAAATAGCAGTAGCTTAACTTGGTTCACGAAATACTTTTTCACAACACCTATTCGAATACGGGCCTTTTCTTCCCAGCTAAATTTTTTCGCTAACTTTTTCTCATTTTCTCTAACGTTCTTCAACGTGACCGCAACGATGACAAACGAAAAATACTGACTGAACCATCATAACAGTTTTGGTTGCAATTAGCGGTTTTGTAATAATAAGTGATGGCATGTAACTTTTCCCCTCACTAGCTCGTAAAGCGCTCGTTTATCGTTTAATACGAGCGGGTAAAAACGCTTTTTATACTCTTGTGAATAAAGTAATTTGACATTGCTCTAATTCCTATAGCCCCCTACTGCCTAGTATAAGTGGATCTGTATGACCGTAGTAAACATGCGCAATCGGAGCTCACATGTTAAATTGGTCGTACTCATGGGTGACTTTGTAAGCCATTGGCTATATTTACGTAACTCTATTCTACGATACGTTTCGACATTGAGTTTTAAATGGTTTCTTTAAGTTAATTTACATTTGGATGAGATTTGTAATCATATTTCCTCGCGATAGTGAGGGGAAAAAAGTTGTATTACACTTGGCGGCAAAGTTTGTTCAACTCTCGTGCCTTGAGACCTTCGCAATGCTCAAGATTCCAGTTTTTGAACCACTCGCTACGCTCGTGGCTCAATTTTGGAATCTTTCGCTAGCTCAGGTCTCAATATTGGCACGACAGTTAAACAACAACTTTGCCCCCTTGTATAATAAATAACTATTCTAAATACATATTAGTAGCATATTCGTTTCTGGCATAATGTTATTCTAGAGTCCACAGTTTCAAATTTCAAGATTCTTTAAGTCGAATTGAAAATTGTTTATTTGCATTTAATTAAATAATGCACGGTTGCATAAATTCAAACTTAAGCGTGAATAAAATGCAAATTTACCGGAACCAAAGAGAATGGGTATTTTATAGGTACCTATTCGTATTCGAAAATAATTAAAGTAGGGTTCCGTGCCTAATTGCATATTATTATACTCGTATTATACACGGATATGTGTTTTGAAAGTACAAGACAGGTAATTTTTTCATTAGTTTAATCTGTTCAGGTGGTTGTTGATCTGGTTTTACATCGTGTGACTGTAGTGTAAATGCAAACTGTATAGTTCAGTAGTAGGTTATATTATTTGTTCTAAGTTCTTCTCATGAGTGAACCACTTTTGTTTCCGGAATTTAATCTGATAAACTACCTAGCTCTTTTCGATTGATACGGTTGTCTTATGCATACCTACTCGTAGATATAAACGGTTCTAAATTGAACAAAAAAAGATTAAAGTTTTTGTGAAACTCAATACAAATTATTTCTTACTAAATATTTTGATTTGTGTTTTTAATTTTGTCTCCAGTAGTCACACTACTTATTACTATACTATGTTAATTAGAAATATTAGATGTCATATACCAAATAAAAACGGCGGTCTTCTTAAGACCGAGTGGCCGAGCGGTGCAGGCATCAGCCGCGAAAGCTGAGCACGTGGGTTCGATTCCCACCTCGGACGTTGGTGATCTTGGTCGTTTTTTCTTTGGTATAATATATGACTTCCAATATTTATAATTTATATAGTATTGAGTAGTGTGACTACTGGGGAAAAAATAACAGTCCAAATACAAAATATTTGGTTGATAAATAATTTGATTTGTGTTTTCACAATTATTTCAGTAAAAAATAAATGTTATTCTTAAAAGTGGCATTTAAAATGAGTGTTAACGTTTTTTTTGCAAAAACCTAATTTTTTAAAGGTTTTATTTTTCACTTTTTGACATCTATTAAAGAGGTTAGTGAGACTATTCTACGTGTAATGGCACGAACGCCGTTAATAGTTATTTGTTTTACTAGGGAGCAAAGTGATTGTTTAACTATCGTGCAAATATTGAAACCCGAGCAAGCGAAAGATTCCAGAATTAAAAAAAAATGGAATCTTGAGCGATGCGAGGGTTTTAAGGCACGAGAGTTGAACAAGCTTTGCTGCCGAGTGAAACACAACATTTTTCACCACACTAAAGCGAGGAAACATGCGAAATAAAACTCAAACATAACAAATTAGAAAGTATTTATTTGCAAGTCCTCAACTTCCAAAAAATAAACAAATCAACAAAATAATAAAACAATAACCTCAAATATGTATCTTGGCGTGGCAATGCTTAAAAATTCAGGATAATTCCAAAATGAGACTCATGTAGTTATTGGCGATTTTTCTGTGATTTTCGGAATTATCCCACTTTCGCATCTCGCAATTACCCGAAAACTTGAAAATTAAGAGTGAAAGCAAACAAAACACGACCGAACTCGTTTAGATTTTAAAAGAAAAAAATATTCGGATGCGTTCTGAAATTTGCATAGTGTCAACACTTTTATTTTCCTATTGTTTTTATTTGTCGTATTTTTAGAACTTTTCATTAAAAGCCTTTTACAACAAAATGTGGTATTTAATTTGGATTTTAGCATATTGAATATAATATTATGAAAGGTTCATGTGTATGAATATGTTTGAAACTATTGAGTTTTCGAACGTACTGTCTAGTTCAAACGTCAAAAAGCTTATTGCACTCTCAGGCCGTATAAGTTATTGCTTTAGTCTACCCAGAATATAAAAAAAAAATTACTTTAACCTCTAGAGATTAAAACACAGTTTTGCGCTCTGAAATTGAAGGACATTACGAGCAGTGTGGTGAAATAGTACATTACTATATAGGACGGGAAACGAAGGGTTACAGGCCAAGTAGATATATCTGGCCGAAGGAACTGAGGCCAGATAGGAATACGCGGCCTGTAACCCTGTTTCTCGCCGAGATTTGTATAGTGCTTTTCTCAAACTTGCCATGAAACAAAACGAGCTGATTTCGCCGAATCATACTATTTGATTTGTAAATAAACCAATAGTACAGTATCGTACAACATTAAAAAAAACAATCGCGCCTAACTATTTTTTTAATCTGTTTGAGGTATCCTTTTACCTGGTGGTATAGACATTAGTTCTTAGGTTATTTTTTTTTCTGTGGCTGAATGTCAAGACATAGTGTCACAATTTGACGTTTCAAAACAAAAGACAGTTTGTTTGCAGTCCTAGGTGTGAAATAAATACATGAAATCTCTTTACATATCATCTTAGCATATGCCACCGGATACATAGTATTTCCGGGTTTAATTTAAAGTAAGTAACATCAACATTACGTAGCAAGTTTGAGAAAAATAACTTTTTGTACTGAGTAACAACTACAATTATTTTTTTCAATTTTTAATAACTAAACTATATCCAGAAAAGTATGACATTATAGTTTTTAATTGTGGTCAGGAACACACTGTTAAAATCGGTCGGGTTGAAATAGCCATGTAGGTATGTAGGTATGTTAATAAATCGAATGATAATTATTTGATTACTTACAATCTGTACATAGGTAGTATGTACCTACATCACGTGTCAGATCAACTATCTAGCTCTTTTCAATTGATACAGTTATATAATACATACTCGTAGATATAAATGGTTCTAAAATGTACATTTTACACATTGGTGTGAGGAGCATGCTTTTTCCCCAGCTATGGTTTTCACACTACCCTCGTATCCCTAAAAATCCAATTGACAACAAGTTCAGTGAGGCTGTTTAAATTCCATTGCCGGGCGCGATAACAAAAGCAATAAAATTGGCTCGAGACGTCAAACGATATGGTAATGCGAGGAATACCTCCTTTACATTCGGCGGGCGGCGCCGATATTTCACGGCGCGATCTGCTCAAATTCAGATAAAGTGCTAGATTGGTGTGGAACAGGCTCTTCCCGAATTTAATAGTCTAACACCAATCAGGGGCCCTGTCCGATAACATGCAAGTTATGTAGGTAATGCCGATGTCAGGAACAATTCGGGTTCTGTAGGCTTATGATGGCACCGAGTCTAATCGTTTGTCGTCGTTGCCGTCACGTTCTAACAAGTATTCAAGTGCGAGAGTGTTTACATATGAATACAGAGTTCATGTTTGATATAATTGCAATGCTGAAAATCGGTGATGAGTATTATTTTCTAATAATAAGTATTACAAATTACTTTACATCACAATGTTGTAATGTGGGTATGAGTACATAAGTTAGCATTACAGACACATTTACCTACTAAAGCCGCAAATAAATAATTATTATGAGCTCAAAATATCCTGAAACTTTTTCCATTGTATTTATACATACATTCAACCGTGTCTATTATAATATAAGGCTTTAATTAGAAGGATATAATTAGTTACACCGTGCGTGCTTATCTTAGCTACTTTTGTTCCACAACATTAAAATCAAACTTAAGCTTCAATAATTTATTAAGTTGTAAAGTTTGATTGCTCCAGTTAGTTTTATCATTATCCGTCAATAATATTACTTTCTTATACATAATAATTATACAGGGTGAAACATGAGTCGTGAACAGTAATACGTTTTTCTAACTCTTTAAACAACTAAAAATTAAATGACCCACAAGTTACTTAAAAATTGACAAGTTATTTATTTATCTTTTGTATTTTTTTGGGTTTATGTTTTTGTATTTTTTGGCTTTAGGATTTCCAAAAGGATTTTTAAGACAAATAATTGGAATAATTTAAATTACCTCTTCAAATTCAAGTAATTAATAACGCCAATTTCAGCATTTCGTCCAAAATTAAATGATATTTATTACATTTAACTTTTTAAATAGGTTAAATAGCCGTTATCATTTATAAACAACACCACAAAAAATAGAAAAAGGCGCAAAAAATAAAAATAAATAAAAATAAAAACATGTATATATCTAAGTAACTTGTATAGTATTCAATTTGTAAGTTGTTTATAGAGTTAGAAAAACGTGTTACTGTTCATGACTCATGTTTCACCCTGCATTTAACTGAAAGTTGTTAGGATTGACATCTTAGGCCGAGTACAATAAGTGTGATTGTTTGCCAAATATCGTGTTTTGCATTCTCAAATTACCTTGTCTTTAAGAGAAGGCTTTACCTTCGGGTTTTTAAAACCGATTCTTTTATTTATTTTGGCCTCATGGTCCAAGAGCACACACAGCCACAGCCTAACCTGATTTCAAAATACCTTTTTATACCAAGCCAAAATCTCAGTTTTGATTTAGAAACTAATTAATTATTATGCGCAACATTTGAATATGATATTATTGAAATTTGAGCAGACGAGCGCGTAGTATAATTTCCCATTGTTATCGCTATGAACAGAGCATGAAGTAATTGCCAAGATATGGCACTATTACCAGGAAACGTCGAGCCAGCCTTGCTTCATTACAATACAAAAGTCATTCCCATCCAAACTTATCACTCAAAGCACCTGAATGTCGGCAGATTGCGGCTTACAGCAAGCGTTCCCGGTTATTCTCCGCTCTACTGCCTTTGCATGTATTTTGCACCCAAAACCAACTAAAGCCAGCTTTATACCATTAGTCATAAGGGAGAGAACAACTACATACCTATCATTGCGAATGGAACCACCGCGTAGTAGTGCCTCCATGTGATATTTTTCTGTGGAGTCTAGCTATTTTCGACTTAACCCAGAATTGAACAGCGATCACATGACTGTATTTTAAATTTGGTTATTGCAAGAAAATCGTAGACGTATTGGCAGAGAATTGCGTTATTGAATATAACTAACGTCAGGGTTGTTAATAATTATCTATAGAAATGAAAGGTATACTCCGAGAACGATTATGGTATGGTTTTGGTTGGGATTTCAAGAACTAATAATTTGTATCAACATTAAAGTAGGTACAATTACAATAGATTACTTTTTTAACTTATTATGAAAATTGATTACGGAGTCTATGTAATTAATGAACCAAAGTAACACTACGATTTTTGTCTGTAGGTATGTTGTTTTAGGTATGGAGAAATTGATGCGTGGTTCACCAATGCAATGCAGTCCAATCAATGGCTTTAGGTGGTTTGATCTTTTTCCACATACGGCTTAGTTTTAAAATATAAATGAATTACAGAAATTTATAGAAAAATATCTATATGTCCGTTATTGTTAGGTTAGATATACACTTAATTTGGTCCTGATTGCTTAAAGATAGTTAATAACTTTGCTAGCAAAATAAACTTCCGCGAAGGGATGAAACTAATAAAGTAGACGACGGACAGTGACAAAACAAGCTAGTTTTAATGAAAACCGGCGAGGGATGGCATTAGAAGGAGATCACGCTCAAAGAGAATATTGAGATAGACTTATTTACGCTGGGGAGGCACTACACACTGCCTTCGTGATCGGTGTATAAATGTATTGTTTTAAAAGTTTTAATTTTTTTATACATTTCCTTGCGGATTTAATAAACAGATTTTGTAGATATTTTGTGACTTTTCTCAGGTAATGATACCTCAAGGCCGGTCGGCGCTAATACTGTTATTAATGGAACTGTATATCAAGTGTTAATTTATTTGATGTTACCTGACGTAAGAGATGACTTTGATAAGATGATCCTTTACGCTCCAAACATCATATTTTACAGACAAAAGGTAGTCAGAAACTTAATGCTAAAAACTGTATAATTATCCATATTTAAAATAATTTAAAATATATTTCGATTTTCTTATTTTTTTGAAATATTTTCTATTTACCGTTTACGAATGCTAGGAGCTACCTCTCCTTTTTGTTGTCCACAGAATTAGATTTGAATAGAAGAAACAAGTTCATTCATTTGTATGGCGGCCGAGCGTGTCAGATTTTGTACTGAAGTTGTTACTTGCCTATGATTTTAAATATTCATATTTTTTTGTGTTGTTGCAATTAATATTACTTAAAGAGGCATTACTAATGTTTTTGTTCACTTCAATTTACAAAATTTGACGCCCGAAAGCTGCAAGCTGCGATTAAAGACGGACAACTCAGCGGATTTCACTGAGTTCATTTGACACGCTAAGTAGATACGTTTGCTTGATCTATGGTATATATGACATCTGTGTTGTTGTTATATAATTACTTACCCTCTTTTTTCCTTAGCCCAACTGAAAATAATAGATTCATTATACAGCTCGTCTGTCTTTCCGTTTGTCACAGACATTTTACTCGGATACTGTAAATAAGTAAAGTACCTACATATCATCGACATGATGAACGAGACATCAGAGGAACATAACAATATTTTGAAGTTATAGAAGTTAGTTTGGTTATTAATGCCCATAAAATATATTAGATACTTTATGCATCTTGTCGTTTCGAACACACAACATTTTATTGCAAAATTTTGATTTTTAATCTAACCTTAATAAACTTAATATTTTATTCGGTTACCGCGAGGATTAAACATGAAATAAAATAGTTTTATTTCATACCTTAATACTGTTGAGAATAATAGCTTCGAAGGTCCGAAAAACTTTAGCTTCATTCCGACGTTTCGATCACTTTACAGGGTTAATATACGCGAGTAAAGTTTATCGGTTTTTATAGTTTTATTTCAACATTATTTTTTTAACAGATTTCATATGGATCTGACAGAGCACAAGCATAACAAAAGCTAATCATTCGGTTGGTTTTTCAGGACCGACTCCTTGACTAGTTTGTCATTCTCAGAATCTATGTGTAGCATTGAACTCTGCAAAGCTGGGGCATTTTTGCCCGGACCTCGCTCCAAGCACCAGAGGTTTTTGAATATATTTCTGAGGAAAATCCTTGTAAGCCTTTCTGAGGCCAGATTTGTGAAGGAACTTCTGATATAGTTCTAATGAAAGAAATTGTGTTTGTATTACAAAACAAAGCCTAAATTAATGATACAGGAAGGCATTTCGCATTTAACAAAATATAATACGCCAGACTGAAATACGTACCTACCAATTTTCGACCAGTACGATAAAAAAAACTATTCGTTGTAGATTGTCATTCATTGCCAAATACGAATTAGTTGCCAAAAGTAACCTCAGCATGCCTTGCAAGAATCACGATAGATTGAAATATTTAAATCATTACATTCATTGCTTTTGGATCACCAAATAGATTTTTATTCAGTCTTTTAATACTATGTGTATGATATGAACCCAACATCAGGTTATTAATTTTCACGAAACAAACACAACTTTTGGGATTCATAAAGTGCGTTGTTCCAGAATCGACTCTAATCACAAATGCAATACAACGTATAAAGATAAACAAATTTGTTGGGAAAGTTAAATATTGTAGTATACGCAAATCAAATGTGCCTACGAAATTCGTTGGTTTATCAGCACTCGTCCCAAATAATATATGCAGCTTTTCCGCAATACAAATGCCTTTGATTTGTCTCCTTCGGTGAGAAGAATACGACATAGATGGAGTCGCAGTGATATATATTCCTTTCGATAAACAGTTGCTTGAAATGATTAAATATTATGAAATCCAGATTTATTTTAACAAGATGTTAAAAAGTAAACAAAAATATTGGCATTTAGTGTAAACACGTCAAATTAACATAGTGATGTTTCCTTTGTAGATGATTTGATTAACAATATAATTAGTGGATTTTTAAGGATGTAGACTATGACATGTATTTATTCATGATAAACAATAATTGTTAACCTGACTTTGCTTTGTCTTTGTGTCATTGTAGGTGACTATAAGTACTAATATTTATTTTTAATACCTAAGTAATTGTATTAAGAGTTTATGATATTAAACAAAGTGATCATGTGGGACAGAGACCAATCTATTCGTTCCCTGTTGCGTCTCATTACGTGAATTATGGATGAGTCGAGACGCCGTAACGACATGCAGATTAAGCCGCAATACGACGGAGCCAGGCATGCTCGGAGGAGGTATTGAAAGTTTTGAATATTTTTGATTATGAAATTCGTCTACAAGCTTTAGAACATAATTTACGTAGCGCCCGAATTATCATACATATAATGAATGGTTAATATACGTAAAGTAACCAAGCCGTTTCCGTTTTTAGAACGAGTCTCCAACAGTCGAGAAGAGTACTTTGTTTCCATGCGATTATTTATGTGTTTTTTTGTTCATTACCATCACCACCTTATTTGCCATTTTATAACAGTAAACGAGATTGTTATGTTATGACAGAATACAAGTATCAGATAAACAGGCGTCTGCTACAAGAAACCCGAAAATGACTCCACGCTATTTATACGCAGTTCGTCAATGATGTGGGAATGGTAAATGACTCTATTGGTACGATAGAATAATCGCACAGATCTACCAGTCTTTTCATTAAGTTAATATCTGACTTTTTTAAATACTCTTCTATTAATCGGGACCTGAACAAGCCATGCCCTATTTTTACAGAAAATAGAAATCACAGTGTGTCCATATAATATAATCTATGTCATATTTTGTACTTATAATCTCTCCATCAAATCTAAACTCGTGGTTTAAAATATTATGTGCTGTTTGTCTTTTACTTGAGTCCTCAACGTAGCGGAATTCAATTTTATTCGAGTTATCACCATGGTTATATTCTTTGGCCTGACCTGATAAGTTTCAAGACCTTTCTACAAGCACTCTTTCACCATTATCTCGAAATTGTCCTTTTAATTGATTGTCAGCAAACACGCTTAAATACCACATCCGATTATTGGTATTATTATTAGTCTCCACATTTTCGCAAGGTCTTGGCATTAATTTATTCCACCTGCGATCCACGTCCCGAGTTTTGACTCTCTCCAGATTACAGAGCTGATTTGTTGTCTGGAAGCATATAAAACAAGTCCGTGATGCTGTCATAACTCTTCACTGTAATTTATGAGAGAAATACGTTTCGCACTTCCAATTACTACGTGAGTTGTTAAGGGTGGTGGTTATTCGCTTACCTTAAGAAAATCGTGATAAAATGGAGGTTGTTATCCATCATTTCTCATTTACTCAATAGGCATTAAGTATATTCGGTTTGAGCAACAATGAATATTAAGACCTGCTAAGGAGGAATAGATATACTTATAATTCACTCAGTTCAGACACACATGCCGGCCCTGGAGAGGGAGTCAAAGGGAATGCGCAATGAGGCATCAAGCGTCTAACGAGATTCAGTATTCTGATTGTAGAATATTTATGCAGTTTCTGAGTCTGGGTTATTCGCTAACAGATCATTAGTAGTGTAACGTGACTGTTTATATTAAGTGGCAACACTATGCTTGTCAATGTCATAGTGAGTGGTTGTTTACGTCATGACCGGTTGGTCACGACTGACAGTTGACACTTCAGAACGAGGCGTCTTCGCGTAAGGTTGGTGATATTTGATTATTTGTATATTCCTTGTATGAGCCATTAAATAAACCTTTGATTTACAACTTGTTGTTTAATAAACGAGCTATTACCTTGAGATACCGTAACATCTCAGAAGTAGGGATCGTTGCGAAAGATAGTTTTTTTTCGTACCACGCCATTTTAGCTTAACCGTTAAAATCAAGTTAGATAAAAAAAAATGATGGTAAAATCAAGTTAGTATAAAATAATTTGGATGTTTTGATATATTAAGCACCTTCATTTAGTAAAATAAGTCATTAGTGTGGTGATGCATATGGATTTAAAGTCAAAATTGAAATCGACTGACCTCATTTTGTTACAAAATAGTGAGTTATTACGAAATATACTTAAAATATGACAGGATTGAGTAAATTTTATGAACTAAGCATGTTACATTGTAAAAATAAGGCATGATTAATCAGACGAACGTGGATTAGGAAAATATCTTTGTAGTTAACATTATTGCACTCTTGTAAAAATGAATACCATTCCGAAAATACATAAAATAATTAAAAGATTTGTTATCATAAAATACATGTAGTGACGGAAATAAATCATAAATATTATATTAAAATAATCATGCGCTGGATGAATACGGATTTAAACAAAAAAAAAATAGTAAATGGTTACTTAAAAAAAAAAGAAACAAATAAAAAAGTACGCAACGTGTGTTTTGTATTCTACCTTCGTATCAATTGATCACTCCCGTTAGATAAACTTAAAATAAATGATTCAGATTGTAATTTGAAATTGAAATTATGATTTACTTACCGATTTCCATGGCTTTACTTATAGGCATTTAAGGATTACAATTACCGAGAGCTCACATAAATCTGTCCGAGTTCCAGAAAATGAGTGACGAAGATATTGAAAGAAAGCAACGAGGGTCGCGACGTAGCCGCGGGCGCAGTCGCTGTAATGAAAGTGACAGTGTTGCGCGACGCAACCGTAGCTGCAGCCGCCGTAATCCTCGCCGGTCATGGACGCGGCCGAGTCGTAGTCGCAGTCGTCGGGACGAACGCTCGTCTCGGGTGAGGCCTAGCCACAGTCGCAGTCGTCACCGAAGCCGGAGTGTCGACAGCACCAAATCATTGCGTGAGCATGAAAGAGAGCTGTTACGAAAGAGACAGCAGCTAAGGAGTCTTGAAAGAGAGGTACGCAGGAAACGTTCACGTATGAATGACGATGGTTGTGTACGTTCCTTGCCACCAACGCGTGACCTTGGTGGCCAAGATGATAATATGTCTCGAAACCGCCGTCATACACGTGATCGTTGCCTGGCAACACCCGCTAGGGTGCATAGCCCTGATTATCATGGAAACAGAAATAAGGACCGTGAGTCCGCATCGAAATTCTTAGATGAGTTTTTAAAAGCATTGAAATCAAAGACTGGGCATAGTGAATCGTTTTCTGGCTCAAGCTTAAATAACGTCATACCTGAGTTCGACCCGATGCTAAAAGAGCAGACGATAAATGTTTGGCTGGACAAAGTAGACGAATGTTCAGATATTTACAATTGGAACGACAAACAAACAACTCACTATGCCCTGCCTAAACTTACTGGACTTGCGAAAACCTGGTACCAGGGCCTACCCTCGATTAAGCATAAATGGACTGAATGGAAAGAATTATTGAAGGAATCATTTCCAGCTACTGAAAATTATGCTGAACTCTTGACAGATATGCTTAATAGACGGGTACGCCCTGGGGAATCACTTGAAATGTATTACTTTTCCAAGATGAATCTTTTAAATAGATGTAAGATATTTGGAAAGCAAGCCGTAGACCGTTTACTTTTTGCGATTGATGATAGGGGCGTGCGCGTCGGGGCCCAGGCGGCCAAATTTGATAAACCCGAAGATGTGCTTGAATTCTTTAAAACAGTAAAATCAAATAATAGAAATTAATTAGAAAACACACACAATTTGAATCGTGATAAGCGTCTAGGCCACAGTAATAACAATATATCAAAGTCCAGTGATGCCAACGGTGGCACACCAAGGAACAGCAGTCAAAAGGGAGGTATCAAGTGCTTTAATTGTCAAGGTATAGGTCATCCTAGCTTTAAGTGCCCCAAACCCCTGGTAAGGTGTTCTACATGTAGTTTCATTGGACATGATTCTTCACATTGTCCAAAAACAAAAGAAAACATGAGAAAGGAAAAAAATGTTCTTAAGGTTTCAATATCTGAAAACACGAGCGATAAGTACAAGATTCTGATAAACATGAACGGTGCCCCCATCACATGCCAAGTGGATTTAGGAAGTGAAGCAACACTCGTTCGTAAGGAAGTTGCTTTGCAAATGGGTATGACTTGGAACACTACTAACACTTACATGACGGGGCTTGGTAACGTACCCTACTTACCATTAGGTCTAACATTAGCTGATATAGAAGTACAGGGCATTCTAGAAACCAACGTTGAGGTGTACGTAGTTGATGACCACGTAATAAAATGTGACGTGCTACTTGGACATAGTTATACGGAGAGACCAACGTTGTTGATTATTAAGACACCTACTGAACTGAAGTTTCGGAGGATGGATAATGTAGATGATTTGAAATTAGAATTACGTACAAGCTGTGACGTTTCCTTAGAGATAGGTGAGCTGGTGTCTGTTCCAGTGCAGTCGAACATCTCTTGTCGTGGGAATATTTATGTGAGCGGGTCAATTAGAGGTCCTGTAGGACAAGAATATTACCTTATGCCTGGTGAATATCAGGTTATAGGTTCTGACTGCAATCTGTTTATTCAGAATATTAGTCAAGTACCGTTACATTTTAAAGAAAACATCCTTATTACCAGGGCTAGATTCATTGGCAATAGCAAAGACATTTTACATATTTCGAGTGAGTTGCTCCCTCAGGAACCTGTGAAACCCAAGTGTGGTGAACAATTAACTGACAGTCAGAAACATCAATGCGAAGAAGTACTTAAACAATTCAATGACTGCTTTTCGACCGGAATGCACGACTTGGGATTCACTACGGTCACTGAGATGGAGATCCATCTAAAGGACAACACCCCAGTAGTGTATAGACCCTACCGTTTGGCTCACTCTGAGCGTAAGCTAGTCCAAGACATGGTTGGCGATATGTTGAATCATGGGATAGTTCGGGAATCCCAATCGCCATACGCAAGCCCAATCGTCTTAGTTAAGAAGAAGTCGGGAGAAAAACGTCTGTGCGTAGACTACCGCGCTCTTAACAGCCGCACCAAACGAGATCATTACCCTTTACCACGCATAGAGGATTTATTGGACCAGCTCTCTGGCCAATCATTATTTACCTCCTTAGACCTGGCCTCGGGTTACCACCAGATACCGATAGCCGAGAATTCACGCGAGAAAACTGCATTTGTTACACCTGATGGATTATATGAATATAACCGCGTTCCATTCGGGCTAGCAAATGCGCCTGCGGTTTTCCAAAGGGCTATTCACAAGGTCCTTAGCAAATCTAAAGTGAGCTATATCGTAATTTACATGGACGATATATTGATACCGTCAAAATCCTTTGAGGAAGGAATTGAACGCCTCAAGGAGGTACTGAGCTTATTAAGAGAGGCCGGATTTACTCTAAAAATGGAAAAATGCCATTTCTTCCAAGAGAAAATCGATTTCCTTGGATTTCAGATAGACGAAAATGGCATCAGACCAGGTGTATCAAAAACCGAGGCAGTAACTAGATTTCCAACCCCAAGAAATCAGCACGAAGTAAGGAGATTCCTTGGGCTAGCGAGCTTCTTTAGAAGGTTCGTTAAGGGATTCGCTGTATTAGCGAGACCTCTGACGAACCTTCTAAAAAAGGATGTGCCTTGGAATTGGAGTGACCTAGAAACGCAAGCCTTTCAAACCATAAAGGACAAACTTACGGACAGGCCCATTCTTGCATTGTATGACCATACCGCAGAGACACAATTGCACACAGATGCCAGCAAATTTGGTATCGCAGGCATACTGTTGCAAAGAAAGCAGTCCGACGCCTGGCGGCCAGTAGCTTACTACAGTCGCCAGACCCAACCTGATGAAATGAAACTCCATTCTTTTGAGCTTGAGACGCTTGCCGTTGTGAACTCTCTTAGTAAATTTCGAACATACCTTATTGGAATAAAGTTCACGATTGTTAGCGATTGTAATGCCCTACGAACGACATTTACTAAGAGGGATCTTATCCCGCGCATTTCCCGTTGGTGGATTCAATTCTTAGAATTCGACTGCACCATCGAGTATCGCGCGGGTGAAAGAATGTCACACGTTGATGCCCTCAGCAGAGGACCTGTATCAGTGGACCCTGAACCAGCACATACACTGGATGTATTGTCAATCGGAACAGAAGATTGGATCACCACTGTGCAGTCCTCTGATGAAGAAATCAAGCGTATCAAGGACATCCTGGAAGACCCAGAAACACCTAAAATCGTTAGCGTGCACAAAGACTACACGCTCAAAAATGGACGGGTCTTTCGTGTGCTTAAGGATGGAGGAACGAGGTGGGTAGTCCCTAAGGGAGTACGCTGGCAACTTTTAAAGGCTAATCATGACAGCGTGGGCCACTTTGGCTTTGAAAAAACACTAGACCGCATACGCTCCACGTTTTGGTTTTCAAAAATGCGTAAGTTTATAAAAAAGTATGTGTCCTCCTGTCTCGAGTGTGCCCACCACAAGTTGCCAGCGGGCTCGCGAGAGGGGCTACTCCACCCGATTCCGAAGGTCGACGTTCCTTTTCACACGCTCCACGCCGACCACCTAGGTCCATTCCCAAAAAGTAGACGTGGCTTTATGTACATTTTAGTCATAGTAGACACATTCACTAAATACGTCAGCTTATATCCGGTTCGGAGCACTAAGACTAAGGAAAGTATTAGGGCATTGAAGACACTGTTTAGCTATTTTGGTTCCCCGACACGACTTGTAACTGACAGGGGTACAAGTTTCACGAGTAAAAAGTTTAAAACCTTTTTACAATCGATTGGCACAAAACACGTTTTGAACGCCGTTGCCACACCAAGGGCAAATGGGCAGGTCGAACGTTACAACAGGACGATTTTGTCTGCCCTTGGGTCCATGGTACATGGCAAAAACAAAAATACCTGGGAAGACCTACTGCCTGATGTGCAGTTAGGATTAAATACGACGATTCATGATGTCACCAAGAAAACGCCAGCAGAACTTTTATTTGGCAGGTCGCTCACGAACCCTTCACAAGGCATACTTAATGAAATTGTAGACGATGTTGAAAATCAGGGCACAGAAGATAGGACAGTAGAGGATATTCGGTCTGAAGCTGCCGAGAAAATAAAAGAAAATCAAGAGAAAGCAAAAGAAAGATATGATAAAAATAAAAAACGGAAAAATATACAAAGAGGGCGATTTAATTCGGATTGCAAGGGCAATAGTGACAAATCCAGGGCAGTCTAAGAAGTTAGAAGCAAAGTGTAAAGGTCCGTATCGGATCAAGAAGATTTTACCTAATGACCGTTTCCTCGTAGAGGATACTCCCTTAACGAAAAAGGGAGCTAAATATGAAACGGTGGTCGCAATTGACAAAATATATCCTTGGCTTAGCTTTGATTCTGCTGCTTGCTCTTCAAGTGATGATGGCGAAGATGATGAGAGCAATGAGGAATAACCTTGAGAAAATATCTTAATTAAGTACATTTATGGAATCTGCTCTCATTATCTTTATCTTAAGTAATGTTATATTAAATGTGATAATTACGGTAGTAGTAGTTAGTAATTTAAACATGTTATATTGATGTACTGAACAAATATTATAGTTATTGCAATGTAAAACGATGAGAATAATTACTATAGAAATAAGACATTAATTAGTTAAAGAAAGGAAACTTTACATTGATTCTAAAATATATCTGATTGATCTTAGTGAATAAGTAAGTGGTGAGGGACGTTTGAGTCGGGCAAGATTGGCGTATGACTTCGCCGCCCAGGAGTGGCTCAAACTCCACAATTAATTGAATTGAATGGAGTAGGATTACTTTCAAGAAAAACTGATTAGTTAGAATTGATTTTAACATACCGCAAAATTATAGTGTATAGACAGATAGTGAAAGGTGTTTGAGTCGGGCAGGATTGGCGTATGACTTCGCCGCCCAGGAGTGGCTCAAACACCACAATTAATCGAATCAAATGAAGTAGAACGATTACCTGATTTGAGTGATGGATTAAGGATTAGTAATGGTTTAGCCGGGCAGGATTGACGTATGACCTCGTCGCCCAGGAGTGGCTTAACCCAAATTTGTGATGTTGTGATTGGAATTTGAAGTAGCATGCATAATTAGACCGATTAATGATTTTGAATAGGGCATGATTGTCGTCACTGATCTCACCGCCAGAAGCGGAATCAAGAAATGTAGTCATGATAGTTTAAATTGATTCATATAATATTTAATTTTACAATGATTGTTGTAGATCCTGAACTGTAAACAATACTGATTATACGTTGTATTTTCTTTTAAGCTTATAATTGTAGATAATAATATTTTATACATAGAACGAAGAGACTCGTTCCTGAAGGATGGCCGACTGTAACGTGACTGTTTATATTAAGTGGCAACACTATGCTTGTCAATGTCATAGTGAGTGGTTGTTTACGTCATGACCGGTTGGTCACGACTGACAGTTGACACTTCAGAACGAGGCGTCTTCGCGTAAGGTTGGTGATATTTGATTAATTGTATATTCCTTGTATGAGCCATTAAATAAACCTTTGATTTACAACTTGTTGTTTAATAAACGAGCTATTACCTTGAGATACCGTAACAGTAGTTTGTGTATACATTTATGATAAAAATATTTTTTATGCTTAATCCACCAAAACAATATTTTCTTTCCGTTTTTATAATAGGTACAATTAATTTTACAGAAATTAAATCCAAGTCGCGGTTGTCAGATAAACTCAATAAGCAGATAGGTTGTACAGAATATTCAGAAACAGTCATAGTCTGACTTTAGTTAGATAAGCGGAATAACTTTGAAAACTCGCAAAGCAAAACCACAGGTACTGCTGTTTAATACCAAATCGCCTAAAGGAGTAATTCTAGTCGGTCACCGCCGAACTGTTTAGTGGTAAGTTGCGAATTGTTTCAAGGTAGGAATGTTCGACGGCGCGGCATTTGCATAAGTTCGCTTCATAGACGTTGATTACTCCCAGTCACAGTGTGAAATATTTCTTCAGTTTTGTTCACCACATTTTCTTGGCCTTAACGATTGCAACATTTTATAAGAAAACCAATACAAAAACTCCCAGTCGTCTATCGCATTTAGTTTCTGAGAAAAAAAATGTTCAAGATTACATTTATGACGTCATCAAAACATGTTTGTATTTTTATTTCCTCTAAATGCAAAATTAATGCGCTAATATTTTTTCTGTGTTTTGAAGGAACGATATTGAACCACATAAAAAAAATGCAGGACTGTATAATTGATTATTTTGATGATATTACGTCTTTTTGCTTTTTTTTATAAAATCAATTTTTTTAATTATTTATTGACGGTCGCATTTTATTTTAGATCTAAAAGACGTATGAGTAATGTACCTATCATGTATCAAATTTTCACAATTTTATCATGTCGGACCTAGGACTTTTAGCGTTTCTATGGTTTTGGCTCATTTCTATGTTAATAGGGTTGTCACAATCTGAAAACTGGCTATTATTATGTCGGGCCATGACTAAGTGTAGTAGTTGCTAGTCTGTTCCAATAACTGGACGCAAGCTACATGTGTCTTATCGCTCAGTCGCTTACGTCCTTTTTACTAACTATTTTTTTTGCGAAAACTCAAAAAGCTGAAAACAATATTTATTGTATTAAGAATATTTATCAAACCTTCAGAAGAGTCCGCTGCCATTAAAAGCATTTTTGGTAAAGCTGAAACGGAGACGCTTCGCTCGCCCAAGGATTTTTATGTCTACCTTCTTCATAATAAAGACGTTCGTCAACTGCGAGAGCCAAGTTCTCGACTTCATTAATTTCGGATATTACTGAAGCATGTGGTTCAGAAGGCTTTAAAACTGTCACAACATTATCCAGTAAAGTAGTAGTTTTTGTTTATAACGTCGGTCTTTGAGACACAAATCCGAAACATAAGAGTCCGAAGAATCGTGAGCTCGCCGAAAAAGATGAAAATTGTAGTCTTCCTGTCTACCTTTCGAGAGTGGTGCTCACTATCATACTGCCAACATTTATTATGGGATTCGCCGGCTTGCTTGGACATCATTGCTTTTGGCAAAGGATTCATCTCAATGATTTGCCAACCGTGCATTATAATTTTGTGCATTGTGACTCACATAAAATATACCAGTCATATGCCTTTACATAGATTTCAGCCACAGATGTACATAATACACGGAAAGCGTTAGCGACATAGCTGTTACTAAAATGGTGTGAAAATCGTCGACAAGCCACTGCTCTATACCGAGTATTCCGGCAAAAATCTTACGATTTGTAACTAACCAGGATAATCCCTAGAGCGACGAATAGGTAATAAATAAACCTTAAGATTTTTACGTATTACAAGTTATTTTCTACCTGTCCTTCAAGTAGCACATATCATATAGTACCTACTAGAAATTACTTTACACTCACGTTTAATAGGTACATATTGTAATTGACATTCATGACGGAATTTCGCGAAATTAAAAGAATTCTTAAAATTTTGTTGAGTGAGAAAAACTCGTGAAGTACTCGTGAGACTGCAAGGGTTAACCAAGAAACTCACCAAACATCACTTAGGGTCAAAAAGTAGCAGCTCGCATGATTAAAGCCACGTATTCATTGTAAACATTTGTTGAGCATCACTTGATCAACTTTGTTGATCAACTAGCACAAAGTTGCTGGAAATTTTGTTTACGGTTTGATCATCTGTCCACACAAAAGACCGTGTTAAAATGTTGCCTGAAGAAGTCGTGTTGTTGTGCTCTCTTGTGTATATATCGTGTAAACTAAAGACACCAAAATCGAAAAAAAGATGGTGGGTACGAAAGTATCTGTCGCAAAGGGAAAATGTATTAAGTGACCTAAGAATGACAGATGGATCAATTATTAACTTTATGCGAATAACAAAATGTGATTTTGAACATCTCCTGGAATTGATTCATCTCAAACAAGACTGGCTATTACATTACGGTATCTGGCATCTGGAGATTCATATAGTTATCTTTTTCTTTTCCCTGGAAAACTGCGTGCGTAGTACATGAATTTTAGTTTTTACGTCCTTTTTTGGCAAGTTCAGGTTATCGGCAATCTCTTCACATGCATCATTTTTCTTGATTTTATTTTTGTATTCCTTTTTTGATGGATCCCATAATACACTTTTTGATATGTTCTATTTATTTTCAAAACTACAATTTATGTACTTAGATTAAATCTAACTAATCTACTTAACCTAACCTATATCTAAGATTGGCCCTTGTGGCATTGTACCGAGGATGCTGGCGGCATTTCCTCGCTGTATCGCAATACTGATGCGTTGTGCGAGGAAATCGCCAGCTCTTCGGTCTTTA
>JALPQI010017757.1:0-11912 GCA_025490895.1 Thaumatotibia leucotreta | reverse complement strand
CAGTTGACGAAAATAATATAATACGCCATTGATTAGTGCCGACACGTACTTATCAAAATACCACAGGATGTACACGCGCAGTAAAGCACGCAAGATTCAAGCGTCCCCACAGATCGCACGCCCAACACCATCGTCCGCCTCGTCAACATCAGTCAGCTCTCAAGTCTCATCGGGTGCTGATTACGCCACCGCGCCCGACTTCAGCGGATCGAGCAGCGACGAGCGCGGACCTACGCCGCCGCCGCCACGACCACCTGCGCGACGAGGACGGCCACCGCTGCCGGCACGCTTGGGGCCCGCGGGACATGCTGCCCCGCCCACGGCTCCCGCTGCCGGTGGTGTAGTGCGACGCATGACATGGTCTCAAGCTATGAATGAGAACGTCATGCGCGCCTACTACGGGGCTACAGAGGGAGGAACTAATCTATCCGCGTATCGTGTCCGGATGCTTCCTCTGTTTCGGGCCCTTGAACCAACCATTAATGTGACTGCGCAGCGACTATCGGATCAAGTGCGAGTCATCCAACGATCAAAGCGGCTGGATGACTCGACACTTGATCGGCTTCGCCTGGAGGCTCTCCCTGTTCGCGCGACCCCTTCCTCGGCGCAGGACCCACCCGCCACGTCGCCGGACCCGGTGCCGGTACATGACTTGGCATCCGAGGCACTGCGGGTCGGTCCTGCTGCTGATGAGGACGATGCTGCGAACCTGAGTGTGAGTACTTCAGACAATGAGCAATTGAGGAGGACTCTGGAAGAAGCGATTATGCAGCATCGCTTCACGCCCGACTCTAGGCCACGATTACCACGTTTGCCCATGAATAGGCGCAATCTAGCGTTGATGGGAGCCCTAAACGCTTTACTGGAGCCGTATATACGATCCAGTAAAGATTTGGATGATACGCACTCGATCATGTACTGCGGGGCCATTGCAGCGTGCCGTGTTGCTCGAGTCAAGTTTCCGGACTCTGACCGTGCACCTAGGACCGCTGGGGGTGTCCCCGCATGGCAGGTGCGGATCGAGCGACGTATCGACTCGTTTAGGACTCTCATTGCAAAGCTGATCTGCTTCAGGGGGGGCAACAACCGCCCCCGAGTAATGCGCTTTGTGAACCAGGCGTTCGCGGGAACGGGTATTGCACCCCGCGACTACATGGCGAACCTCACAGAGCGCATCGACTTTCTGAAGCAGAAGGTTTATGCATGGGCAAACCGTATTCGCCGCTACAGAGAGCGTGTGAACCGATTCCAGCAGAATCGCCTTTTCCAGAGTGACCAAAGGAAGGTTTACCGAAAGTGGGAGGAAACCGACTACCGTGTGTCCGACGCGCGGTTGCCGGATGCTACTGCCATGAGTGATTTCTGGCGTAGTATCTGGTCAGTGCCCGTCGGACACACCGAGGGTGAATGGATGACCGTTGTCGAACGTGAATGCGAGACCATCGAACCTATGGGGGCAGTTATCATCAGCCCCGATGACGTAAGTTGTGCTATCCGCACGACTCAGAACTGGAAAAGTCCTGGGCCGGATGGATTGCACAACTTCTGGCTAAAATGGTTTCGATGCTCGCACTCACGATTGGCAACGCAATTCCAACAAGCCCTCGAGCTCGGTTCCCTGCCACCTTCTTTAACAACTGGTGTAACCTTCCTGCTCTACAAGTCCGGTAGTACCACGGAAGCGAAGAACTACCGACCCATCACGTGCTTGCCCACACTGTACAAGCTCCTTACATCCATTTTGAGAGTAAAAATTAACACGCACATTGTTTCGAACAATGTTTTGGCTCCTGCTCAAAATGGATGTAGGGTTGGGTCCCGTGGTACTAAAGAGCTCCTCCTCATCGACATGACCATTTGCCAGCAAGTCCGGCGTAACAAAGGGGCCCTCTCCGCCGCTTGGATTGACTACAAGAAGGCCTATGATTCGGTGCCTCATTCATGGTTGGAAAGGGTCTTGGAGCTGTATAAAGTTAATGCAACTTTAAGATCCTTTCTCGGCGCGTGTATGAGGCAGTGGACCACAGTCCTTCGTCAACCAGGAGGCGGGGATGGCCCCTCTGGCCCGCAGGACTTCATAAGGATCGAGCGAGGAATATTCCAGGGTGACAGTCTGAGTCCCTTGTGGTTCTGCCTAGCTCTGAATCCCCTCAGTACCCTGCTGAAGGATTCAGGACTAGGTTTCCGGCTTCGGAGAGAGGGTGAAGTCATTTCTCATCTTCTGTACATGGATGATCTCAAATTATTTGCGCCAAATAGCCAAGACTTGTTGGAACTACTGCGAACCACAGAAGTTTTCAGTAGTGCCATCAATATGGAATTTGGTGTCGATAAGTGTGCGGTTATGCATGTGCAGCGGGGGAAAGTAGTAAATTCAACAAATTTACAGCTTTCTGAGACAATGTCGTTCAGATCTATCTCGGAAGCAGAAACCTATAAATACCTTGGTATGTCACAGTCTTTGGGTATTGAAGATATGGGAATTAGACAGGCGGTGAAGGAGCGCTTTTTCAGCCGGCTCACAAAAGTACTTAACAGTCTTTTGTCAGGAGGCAACAAAGTGCGCGCCTTCAACGACTGGGTAATACCCATACTCACATACTCCTTTGGCATACTAAGGTGGACTCAGACGGAGCTGGACGCCCTGGATCGAAGGGTCCGTACACTGCTTACCACACATCGAATGCTACACCCGCGCTCATCAGTTATGAGATTGTACATCCCGCGGAGGTGTGGGGGCCGCGGCTTCCTAAATGCCAAAAACCTCCACAACCGCGAGGTGTACAATCTTAGAAACTATTTTCTTAGCAATGAGTGCGGGATGCATCGTGATGTGGTGGCAGTAGACCGGAACCTCACGCCGCTCTCCTTGGCAAAAGAGAACTGGCGCAGACCTGTGGTACTAAGCACCGAGGACCGCAGGGCGGTATGGAAGAGCAAGGAGCTACACGGGCGGTTCTACAAGGCCCTCACGGGACCTGACGTAGATCTGCTCGCGTCGGTGAACTGGCTACGATTCGGGGACCTCTTCGGAGAAACCGAGGGTTTTGCCTGTGCAATTGCTGACGAGGTTATCATGACGAATAACTACCGGAAATATATCCTGAAGGACGGTACGGTCGACATTTGTCGGGCATGCCGCCGTCCCGGTGAGTCACTCAGGCATATTATTTCCGGTTGTTCTCAGATTGCTAACACCGAGTACTTGCACAGACACAACCTCGTAGCCAGGATTATACACCAGCAGCTTGCTCTTCAATACGGCCTTGTGGGCTTCGAAGTGCCTTACTATAAGTACACACCTGCGGCAGTTCTCGAAAATGGTCGTGCCACGCTCTATTGGGATCGATCTATCATCACGGACAGGACTATTGTAGCCAATAAGCCTGATATCGTGCTGATAGATCGATCGCAACGCCGGGCAATGCTCATCGACATCACGATCCCCCATGACGAGAACCTCGTGAAGGCCGAGAAGGACAAAGCCAGTAAGTACCTTGACTTGGCTCACGAGGTAACCGACATGTGGGATGTTGATTCGGCGATCATTGTGCCGATAGTTGTTTCTGCGAATGGTCTCATAGCGAAGAGTCTCGATCAACACCTCAAGAGGCTCTCGCTAGGTGGTTGGATCAAGGGTCAGATGCAGAAGGCGGTAATCCTGGACACGGCGCGCATAGTCCGGCGGTTCCTCTCCCTGTAGCCCTACCACCGGCAGCTTGGGCCCGCCCCGTTGCCGGCGGCACCCTAGGTTAGGTTTTTTTATAGTATGTTTATATGTTTTGTATTGGTTTTGTATGTTTTATTGTATTTTATTTTTATAACCATATTATAAAATAACCTGACCTAAGAAGATGTATAAATAAAAATAATAATAATAATAACCCCGCGGGGGCAGCTTGTGGCGAGCTGACGGTGAGTGGCGACACCGCGGACCCCTATTCCAGAGGGCCCTTTTATATGGCCCTCGCCTCTGTGCTTGCCTTGACCGGCCGGCCAGAGTGGATTCGCAAGAGCGGGACCTATGCTCCAGGTTGGAAGTGTAAAATGTCATAACGCCGGCGGCCCTTGAACGGATTACCGGGATCTGGCTACCGCAGTCTCACCTCTCGACAACCTCAAAGCCGCTCTGAAGTGTTGCGCTATTGTCGCACTGTGCGTGCGGCCGTTTGTAGGGCCCACTAAATGAGTTGGCGAGTCACCACCTGCCTTTTTACAATTTTGAGACTGATTGTCACGGCAGGTGTCCGCTAGTCTCCTCAAATAACCCCGTATCCAGTCCATCCAATATACCATCCATAGCCCAAGACCTTAGTTCCCATCGCAGTCACAGTGCTTCACTGCAATAGTCTTTGCACCTGGCGGGGACCATCTCCGGACGTATCATATTGTGCGCTCGGGGATGGTATCCGCCACGTGTATCCCTTGCTTTTAGATTATTTGTCTTAAAAGGCCTCTGCGCTCTCTCTGTGGCTTCGGCCCCACGTATGCCTCCCAAAGGTCCGGGACCCCATGGTCCCGAGATATGGGAAAGGCGAACAATAACAATAATAATAATAATAATAGCCTTTTATTCAGACAAGTTTTACAATATAAATACGTTTTACAAATTTTAAATAATTATTCTGACATCGGCAACCTTGTCTGTGTGCCAAACCTGGCAAAGGCCTCCTCCATTTCCTTCCATTTTTCGCGGTTTTGCGCTATCCTGGACCATAAGCTTCCTGCCACAGACTTAATATCGTCTTCCCACCTTTGCTTTGGCCTCCCTCTTTTCCTTTTTATATCCCTGGGGTACCAGAATATAATTTTTTTGTTCCACTTCTCTTTCCCTCGTACGGTGTGTCCTGTCCATCTCCATTTGAGCTGTCTTATCTTGGTTGTTACATCATCGACTTTTGTGCGTTTCCTGATAGTTATGTTTCTTAGTCTGTCTGATTTTCTTACATTGAGCATACTTCTCTCCATAGCGGTCTGGCATGTTCTTAATCTGTTTGTTTGAGCTTGCGTAAGAGCCCATGTTTGACATCCATATGTGAGGACTGGCAGTACGCAGGTATTATATAGCTTCTTTTTTAAAGACATACTTACTTCAGTATTTTTCATTACTTCTTTGAGTCTCCAATAACTTTTCCAAGCATTTGCTATACGTATGTCGATTTCCCTTGTTGTGATATTTGTATGTGAAATAAGTTGGCCTAAGTATGAATATTCTGCCACATTCTATGTATTCACCATTGACGATGAACGGAAGTTCTGACCCGTTCGTCATTGCTTTGGTTTTAGCAGTGTTCATTTTGAGTCCTACCTGCCTGCTCACTTTGTCCAGGTCTTCGAGCATTATTTGAAGCTGTTGAACTGTTGGGGCAAATAAAATAATGTCGTCCGCAAAACGCAAGTGTGTCAACTTTTCTCCATCTATGTTTAAGCCGTGTTGGTCCCAATTTACTTTACGAAAGATGTCTTCGAGGACCGCTGTGAATAGTTTAGGTGAAAGCGGGTCACCTTGACGGACGCCCCTGTTTATTTTTATTTCATCTCCCTCATGTTCTAGCTTGACTTTAGCTGTACATCTAGAATACCCATTTATGTTCCACTCCTTGTTTTTTTAAAGCTCGCCAGATACTTTGGTGTTCTATCGAATCGAATGCTTTGCATTAGTCGATGAATCAACAGTAGAAAGTGATTCTGTGTTCTATGTTTTTCTCGAATATTTGCTTTACCACGTGAATATGATCCAGGGTTGAGTAGCCAGCCCGAAATCCCGCTTGTTCCCTTGGTTGATTCTCATCTAGGGTTTGAGTTAACCGCTGAAGTAAAACCTTGGCAAAAACTTTATAAATATTGGACATCAGGCTTATAGGTCTGTAATTGTTTATTTCCCCCTTGTCGCCTTTCTTATGCAGCAGTATTATTGTTGAGTTTGTCCATTGAGATTGTGTTACTTCACTGTGTAGTATGTCGTTAAAAATATCGGTGAGTATCGGCGCGAGATCGTTCTTGCATTCGATCAATAAGTCATTGCTGATTTGGTCAGGTCCGGGTGCTTTTTCTTTTGACTGGGACTCGATAGCCTTACTTGTTTCTTCTACTAACACTGGAGGCACGCTCTTGTCATTATTTAAATCGAATACGTTATTCGCGTGGCTCTTACTTGAGTACAGGTCTTCGTAAAATTTCGTGGCAATTGATAAAATATCTGGTCTCTTAGTACGTGCCTTCGAACTCTTGTCTTTCATGTTTGGTATCCAGTTCACCTTGTTGGACAGAAGCTTCAGGGCCTTGTTTACGCCACCGGTGGTGGCAATGTGGGTTTCGAATGTGCTCAGCCTGTAGCGCTTCTTGTCGCTCCTGATCTATTTTTTTATTTGTTTGCTTAGCGTGCTTATTTCTTTTCTTACGATTTTTGTTTTGTGGGGCATTCTGACTAGCATGGCTCTTTTTTCGAGGAGTACGTTTGTTTCTTCAGAGATGTTTTCCTTTCTTTTTGGATCTTCCTTTGTGTTGCAATCACCTTTTATCGTTAATATCTCATGCAGAGCATCGTATTTACCTTGGGTATTTAGATTACGGAAGTATAAATTATTTGCTAGCTTGAGTTTTTCTTTTATGATGTCTACTGGAACGGCTTTAGTTGCAGTTTTTGCCCTCTTAAATGGACGACTTGAGCTTGAGGACGAATTGGTTTTCAAGGACCCTCTGAGCATTCTGTGATTGCTATTAAAATTGAGGTTGATGGTGCCACAGTCATCGAATAGATCACTCCTGTTTGTTAAGATATAATCTATTTCGTTGCGATATTTGCCGTCTGGAGAGATCCATGTCCATCTGCGTGACATTCTCTTTTTGAATTGGCTGTTCAAAATCTTAAGGTTGTTTTCGAAAGCCATCTCTAGTAACTTGCGCCCGTTTCTTGATCTCTTGCCCTTTCCGTCGTTGTAGGGGCCCAGTATAGCATCTTCGCCCTTTCTTAAGGTTTCAATCTGAGCGTTAAAATCCCCCATTATTATGCAGTTTTTTGTCGAGTTCTCCTTTATGACTGTGTTAAGGTCCGAGTAAAATGCTTCTATCTCTGAGAGAGTTGATCGCTCAGTAGGAGAGTAGATCTGTATAATGCATCACTTTTTGGGAGGAATTGTCAGGAATTGTCAATACTGCTATTCTGTCTGATATTCCAATTATTTCCTCTATAGCGTTCTTAAATTCTTTCTTTAAGAGGAATCCCACTCCATGTCTCCCTGGTGTTTCACCTTTGTAGTATAAAATGAACTGCTCGTGCTCTTCAATCGCCTCGCCCTGTCTTCTTACTTCGCTCAAGCCGATTATATGCCATTTTGTGTGTTCTAGGGCGTAAACCAGCTCCTGCAAGCTCTCCTCTGACTTCAATGATAGTGTGTTATATGTTGTTATGTGTATATATTTATTAAGTGGTTTTCGTTGGCCGGGCTCCACTGTTACCGGTGTAGGAATGTGAGAAATGTGAAGACTGTTAGTTTGATTTGGAGGGTGTTGGTCGCATCAGCTCTACGGATAGAGGCCGCCTGTATCATATTTCTAATACTTTAATCTACAGGGTGTTCGTTTCGATTTGCGATGAATTAGACAGGTTACTTGGGACATTAATAGAAGTTGTATGGTATATCGGCTTTTGGAAAATTCACAAAAAAAATATTTTTTTTGTTTTTATACATAATAAATGAAATGGTAAGTGTGAGAGAACCTTAAGAATAAAATAAAAGTTAATCTCAGGTGACTGACAGCACATGTCAAAATAAGTAACATTAGAATGTAATAAAGGTTGCAATACACTTATTCAGTCATTAAACTTATTTTTTTAATAACTCAATAACACTAAGAGTTAAAACACTAGTTTCTTAGAGAAATTAATTATATTTGACCTAAATAAGCTTCCCTTAAAGTTATAGCATATGAAGAAAAACACGCTGTATACTGCTATTATAAAAGCTGCCTTACACTTTTTAGTCAGCAGGTCGGTCACATTCGCATAAAAATTTGGTCATATAGATACATAAATCAATTACAAATTTAAATCCGTTAGTCACGACTACAAACAAATACAGTTATTATAAATTATGTTTATAAATATTTAATTATATATTCATTATTTTATATATGCATATATCATCATCATTCATTCAAAAAATAATAATATATTAATTTTCCCCTCAAGAAACACAATAATCCCGACGTAATTAACAATAAATAGCATAGTTATATTGTAAATACTACGAATATAACTCGCTGCTACATTAAATTAACCAATACCTACACTTCATAGAAATACTTCATGTTTTCCGATACAGATTCAGATACATTTTATACAACTTCCGTTAACCTACCCTTTTGGATAAAGCGCCGGAAATTTGATTCCAACTACTCTCACGGCCCTGATGAATCAAAGCGAAAGGTTTATCACAAATTCTATGGTAGAACATTATACTGAAAATACACTTTCATGTCGCCATCTTAAATACAAGTCTTCTACCACCATTAACAAGCAAAACATGTTCCTCAACTTACCCCTTAGGGAGTCTATTTACTAATAAAATATTTGTTTGTACCAATAAATTAAATTTAATGATTCCGTTTATTTTCATTTGGGTATTTAGGTCAAATCCAAATGAGTGATAAGAAAAAAAAGTGATAATGGCTTAGACAGGAAATATTTTTAGGTTAAAGATGTTCTGTCACTTTACAAGTTACCTACTTACGGTACTTTTGGAAAGCAGGTTACTTCCGTTACTATTCATAGCTAAATTACCTAGGACTGCTAAGAAGTTATGATATGCTATAATATTAAGGTGGATTCGACCCTATCCCTGCCGCTTATCTGCTAAAAGATGGCGCTACAATTGCACAAACACCATATTTTCGTCATTTTCTGCTAAACCGAAGATCAGAGTTAACATGTTTTGAGATACGCGCAAGGAGCAAAAAATCTAATGTACAAATTGATAGCAACCTGCACAAAATACTGATCTTCTAAATCGCAATAATGCAAAAACTAGAAAATTATGTAATTTTACCCTGTAACGCACACTACTACACCTCCCGTCAGTACCCAATGTCAGTTGTACAATCATTACTCATCAATAAACTAGATGGCGCCAGTTAAAAGAACAGCTTTTCTAAATGGTCTAAGTTCTAACTAGAGGGCGCCAATTAGGAAATGACTTTATATTGTATTGTATATTTGTGAAGCAAAACCAACTGTTGGTTTGGTATTAAAATCCCTACTTTTAACTGTACAGATATAACAACCGCTGTAGTAAAGAAGTTATTCCCGTACTCTTCGGGTAAAACCTATCCGTCGCCGTTATGTACAACTCTTTAGAGTATTATATTTTTTGGTACAGCTACTTACTGGTAAATAAAATAGTTATCAAGAAAGTTACTTATGTCCCAAAACACTAGTATTTACCGCAGCGGGTCTCTATTCGCTAGGAACAATGTGGCAATATAATTACGAGTATAGATTGACCTAAGAAATTCATAGTATTATACTTGATCAACGGCACTAGCACATATCGTGCATGACAGGAACCTTGTCGCGGCTACCCGTCCCTTTTTGATTACATTGATTCAAAAAAGATGAGAAGTTGCGAGCAGGTCACAAATTGCTGCAAATATTGTTGTACAAGATGTGCTAGGGCCTCAAGTATAATAAGTAATAAAATGTGTAGGTATTTTGGGTAGTTCTATGGAGTTAGAAGATTGAAGAAATATATTCATTAGACACGTAGTAGTAGACCAAATTGAATGATCTGATGGACATTTGCCGACTTGCTTTATTACCAACTACGATACTGATGATGTACTAGTGGTTTATCGGACATTTAGATTTTAGACCTTGTTGGAGTAACATTTATATTACTAAATGTTAGCCTACATACCTACTATGTTAGTCTCCAACTAACATTTTACATTACATAATATGTAAGGATAGTGTTATCCTGTCTAAGTTTACCTACATTTTCGCCTACCATCCCATAAGATGCTAATTAGATTGTCCGATATCAATTAAAAGTAGGTTAGGTACGAGTACTTACTTAAATACAAACGCAACGAAGATTTTCCAGACACAGGCGAACAGCTGGACGCTCTATTTTCGGATGCTTTATACCATATAAACAAGGTGCTGTATTTCCGTTGTCAGAGAGGTTTCAGGAGTATTAGGATGCAGTGTAGTTAGACCCCCTAGAGTTTAGTTCATGTTTCAGAAGTACCTACTACCTAGGCATGTTACAGTAGCTAATACCTACTATTTTACGCGGTTTCAACATTTTTCATCACATTTGCTTTCTAAGCGCGCCATTGCTTGTGCATATTGCAGTGGGAGTAATAGAAAAGCGAAATTCCTTAGGGAATACCAATATTTCGTCTCATAACATGTTCTTTGTCTGCAAGTGTTATAAAAAAACATTGTATGCATCACAATCGGTAAGAGGCATACCTACTAACTCGAGTCATCAAAAGCCCTCCGCCTACGGCGTCGGGCTTCTAACACTCTCGTTAGTGATACTGTACTTACCTCCCTAGATGCACAATGTACTATTATCGACCGCTCTGAAACATTTAAAAACCTTCTAGAGGGACTCTGTATTCCAACCTCACGGGAATGTAGGTATTTGTTTCTTGGCCACCTATTTAGTATAGCCGACGGCAATGGTCAAATGGTTGATAGTGGCTGTTTTCCTAGCTGTAGATGTTTGTCTGATAGCATTGCAACAGAATGTATTATTATAAATTTTTGAAGGTAGGTAGGTGGGTACTTCTTGAACCTAGTATCTACAAAACGTACTAGAGAGGGAAAGGATACTTTCAGGCACTGTGTGCTTACCATAAGCTGCCGCTGCGTTTTTAACGCGGACTTACTTTCCATCCCGGCCGTAATCACGTCTTGGGGCGAGCCACCCGTATAGAAAGCACCTATGTAAGTCCGCGTTAATAACGCAGGGGCAGCTCATGGTACGGCTACTGGTTCCACAGGAGGCGAGTAAGGGATGATTTGTCGACTTTTTTCTCGCTCAATAAACAAAGAGTAGATATAGATCCTATTTCAGTAAAATTAACAAATATACCTATATATATATGTAGATGATCGTTGGCTGTTCACACTGCCGCTTCCTCAGTGAGGGTTTTTAATATTTTTTTCTGACACTGGGGCGGTGATATGGCGTAAGGACCAACAAACTGTCAAAATAAATACGCGAATTGAATTTTCTATATATTTTGTGGTTTATTTATTCTTAAAACCATTACATAAGGAATAATGTTTTCTAAAATAAATAAACGTTTCCGAGTCAATTCCCATGAAATGCCTTTAGTACTTACCGTTTGGTATTCGGATTTGATAGCTGGCTGCCAAATGGGAATTATAGTTTCCCGTCTGGTAGGATGAAATGGGACTAACTTTCCCATCTCGTATCTGGATTTGGTACAAACCTGATTACAAACCGGTAATGATAAGTCCCGATTTAAAGCCAGTTACCTATTGGGATTTTAATCCCATTTCGAAGCTGGTTTGGTAGCCAATCTACTAAAGGATGAAATGAACAAAGTTCTAGTAATTTTGTTTAGTGTCAGTCATTTTGAGTTCCTGTTTTAGGGCCCAATCTTCAGTTCGGCGACCGTTTTCTAGTCGTCATACATTTATGAAATTAATAAACTCCAAATGTAACGATCCAAATGTAATTATAACGATAATGGCGAGACATTTCGAAATTATACTTCAAATAGTCTGGTCCCGCCATTAAAACGTTATAATGGCGGAACCAGGTCCTGAATTCTGTCCATATTCTGTCGATTCATATTGCATTATTTAGTACTTACTGAATTTGTACTATTTGGTACCTGTTGTAAAAAAAATTGTACTTCTTTCATTCCAAAAT
>JALPQI010017756.1:0-23600 GCA_025490895.1 Thaumatotibia leucotreta | reverse complement strand
GTGGAAATAAGTCCTTTTGAAAAGACACTACTCAATTTCAAATTCCCCGTGTGTTTACATGACATATTGATGTGTGCGTGGCCTCAACTCTCGTGATACCTATACTAATGATAACTAACAATAACTCTTCATCTCAATCATCACAGATTGTATTATTGTAATGAAATAAAACGCATGACGCTCCCAAACATTAGGCTGACAATACACAAGGTGGCAATGGCGGGGAGATCTCAGATAACAGTGTCGTTATCAGGGGGGTGTCAGCTTTCGGTGCGATTGTTCGTTGTTAGCCCTAATTGGCTTTTACGGGTAATTTACATTTTAATTTGCTGGAGAGGGTTATTTTTAAGTAGGTAAGCGAGTAGGGAAGAAAATTGGAGAGGCGTATGCCGAACGGTGGGCGACACACGCTGATGAAGAAGAAAAGAAGAAGAAGAAGCGAGATGTTAATGCATGTTATTTTGATAAGATGTATTATTATTATACAGTTTTGAAAAAATAAGTTCACCTGAGTTTCTTACTGGTTCTTCTCAAGAACGGTGTAGGGTTAGATTAGAACCAGTAGTAGATTTTTTTTCTCTCTTGATAATGTCAGACGATTCGAAAATGCTTATTAATAAGCTTACTTGAATAAAGAATAGTTTGACTTTGAGAAGTTTCAATACCATTCGTCATTTGTCAGCAGAAAACAAAAAATGTTAACAAACTTTAAAAAATTGTATTATTTCATAATCACGCACTTTTCTAAAGGTGCATTTAGACCAAATGAGCATTCGCTCATTCTATCCCCCACTCTACGAAATTCGTTCGTTACACAAAACGTGATTCGTCGAACTTCGTTGATTTCGTGGAGTAGGGGATACAATGAGCGAATGCTCGTTTGGTCTAAATGCACCTTAAGAATACAATCTTGGTTTTCATTACACTTGCTGTCTAATACGCCATTGCTTGCATGCGTAGCGGGAGTAATAGAAAAGTGAAATTCCCTAGGGAGTAATAGAAATGTCAGTACGTCATAGAATAATATTTTGTCTTAAAACTTATTTTTTTGTTCGCAAGTGTAATGAAAAACATTGTATGCATCACGGTCGGTACGCGGAATACTAACTCGAGTCATAAAAAAATTCTAACACTCTCGTTAGTAATTCCGTACTTACAGTCTTACAAGAGGTAACACCCTGTATATGGTCACAGTGTCAGACCTAGTGGATCTTAAATACATCAGGATGCTTAGCCAAGTTGCCAATCGCTATCGCTTCGTAGCGTATCGTAGTTTTTCCTCTCTGTCACTCGTTCATATTAGTGCGACAAAGACAGTTAGCTGCCTTTTCGTTTACGATTGACGATTAAGAGTTAGCGATTAGCAACTCGTCTAAAGCACCCAGGAATGTGTCGTTTCCTCTGGGAATATACTCGTCCTATCGCAAACGAGTGCAGTTCAGAGAATTGATGACCATGCTGTACTGGTGCGGCCATGTGGGGAATTATCATAACTTTTGATGATAACCTACTTCACATGTTTCAGAGCATTAACACTTTTAAATGAGATATTAATTTGTAGTAAGTTTTGGTGAATAAAATACATTCTCGGTCAATGAATGGAAATTTTCATAGAAAATAATGCAAATGTGCTAATTAGAAATATTTATTATTAGACGATTTTTATGAATGGCTAATAATGACTTCAAATTATAAACGTTTTTAATTAGGATTTACATTTTTTACACCACTTTATTTCTTATTTTACACATAACAAAAATAAAGCCAAATAATTTAAATTTACAATACAATAAATACTAACTTAATTTTTTTTTTTCAAAAAATTTAATAGTATAGGCAGAATCTTTTTGAAAATATGCCGAAAGATATACATACTAAAAGTATAGGTTCCACAATAAAGACCATAAAACTTAAAACAACACATTTTAATTTCAAATAATAGTCATCGACATATCGTCAGTTGTAATATGAATTAATGTAACCACCAAATTACGACTTTTCAGGAGGGCCCAAAAACGAATTTGACATTTATAAAGTATGTTGTATCTTTTTAGTTAATTATCCTATTGAAATGATGTTTATCTTGTTTGTTTTATTTTTGAGAGGTCTATTTGACACACTATTACTAACTGTGGCCACAGTTGTAGTTCAGGAAATGGCTGGTGCTTACGTTAAATATTTTGAAAAAAATTTGGAGATACGTTAATAATTTAATGAAAATCATCAAAAGTGGATTTTGTAATTTAGTGTAACTCACAAATTGAAATAGAATTGCTTATGAGCCATACAATACAGATGGCGCTTACAGCATTGATATTTATAAAAATATGGTGCTTACATTAGGAAGGACATATTTTGTGCTTACGGATTCGTACTTACGTTAAAATATTGTCTATGATTTTTTGAAACCTTTACATAAGTTAATAAAAAACGTAGAAATTTAATAAAATGGCAAAGTTTTTGTTAGCGTATTCGACATTTTTTTCTGAATATCAAAATGTTATATACACCTTTCGATAGAGCAGGAAATTTGCAGTCGAACGGTATACTTAACTCAATTTCGTCATTTTGGTGGTTACGTTAATTCATATTACAACCGACGATATACTGAGGGGCATCCATTTTGATGTAATGCGCTTTTAGAATATGATGTTATTAGATTAAATTAGGTAATTGTTTTTCACCAAATAAACATTTTTCATTTCATTTCAAACAAAACATTGTAAGTAAATCTGATTAGCGTTTGATTTAAAATCGATACAAAAATATACCGACGCCTACTGATACGCGTCGGGCTTTGGCCGAGGGTGCTCCGGACGACCCTCTTAATGGGTCGAAACCGTCTAAAATTATTTAAAATCGATATCAAAATCTTCACCAATACGAGATGACAGTGGACTTTGGCCATATCTCTTCCGTATTGTTTTTATCATATTTTATGGCGACCAAACAATTTTATCTGACTATACCTTGTATTTAAAGCTAGCCCTGTCCCTTTTCATCTAATCTAAATGATGACAAGTCAAAATAAGACGAATTCAGCTCGGATGTCCGCTCCTAATTCAATTTCAGTGGCAGACGGTAATAGCCGTGTCTTGTTAGAGAACTCTGCAAGTTTTGACAGGAGATTCTAATTTGTCACCTCGTTTCCCTAATGTTACAAGGTTCTATGTGTCGGCACTCTTTTTATTAGGGTTCCGTAGCGAAAATGGCAAAAACGGAACCCTTATAGTCGGAATATATTGTTAGTCGGAAAATATAAATGCTACAGTAATGAAATTTGGTAAAAATATGTGTTGTATGAACAGCTTCATACTTTGTATATAGATTGTAAAAAAAAATTGGCGTTGGGGCCCTCCATACATGAAACCGAGGGATAGAATTTTTTTTAATGTATTTTATTTTATTTTATTTTATTTTTATTATTTTAGGGATAACAAACAGCCATACAAAATATGTTACAGCTTGGGTATTAAAACTAATAAAATTACTGAATGTATCGCCTACTACATTATCCACGAATTACTATATCAAAATGTGGTCGGATCTATACCAAAGTGGACAGTTATACATATGACAAAGTGATCAGTGACATTAGAAAAAAACAAAAAAAAAACAACAACAGCGAAAATCATAAAAAATAAACAAAAGAACAGTGAATTTAGTATGACAAATAAAAATGAAAGTGGAATACAAATCATGCAGTTAAGTTAATTTAAGTATAGTATAGCATATCTATATTTCGTCTCGGGAAGGTGACATATGTCAATATGTGTAAAATGTTGGTTGTAAGTGCTAAGAAGTCTGCGGAGAGGCGCACGCGCACCCGCGTTGGTGCGACACGGGGCCACAGCGAACAACCGGTACGCTCGCGTATCTCGCCGGTTGGCAGTTCTCGGGACAATATAACATATTTTATTGACAAGCTGTGCACAATCCAATTTATTATGACAAAGTCCATGAAGGAACATTGCTTGTAGAAGTATGCGTCTGTTTTTAAGCGAACTAACCCTGTACTTGGATATTAAGTTATTGTACGATAATTTACTGTTTCTACATAATAAATAGTTTACATATACGCGTTTATATTTACATATGTATATATAAACGCGTGTCTTTGAAAATTATATCAAGGTTTAAATATCGCATTTTTATTTAAGCTAACCGTTTTCGAGATATCAGCTCTCAAACTCTGAAAAATGTGTCCCCCATCAATTTTTTAAACTACGTGGTACAAAATTCTAAAAAAAAATATGTTAAGCATAATAATAAACTCTATCAACGATTTTTAGTTTGATGAAATTATCTCTCATAGTTTTTGAGTTGAACTGTATTTTTAACGATAAATTGATAATGGTACGGAACACTTCGCGCGCGAGTCCGACTCGCACTTGGCAGGTTTATTAGTTCTAAGTTTTAGTTTGTAATATTTTGGTGTTACTGTTTTAGTTTAAGTTAGGTCCCCACTGAAAACCCGCGCCTTGGTTGGGGATCTCTTTTTTTTTGCACGTGTAAGGGACGATTTTTTTCATAACAAGTGCGTCAAAAAGAGAAATTAGCGTGCGCGAAGCGTGCGCAAAGTTCCTTTTTGCGCACTAGTTAGGAAAATATTTTATTAAGAAACACTTCATTTTAATGATCATCATTAAATGAGAGTTTTATTTAGGAAAAGATACAGCAAATACAAATAATTAAAAAATACAAAGGCCTAAATAAAACATAATAACAAAATACCCTTCAGTATTGTATTCTGCTGCTGCTGCTGTAATTTTTAGGGTTCCGTATTAAACTACAGTTACCCTTACAGTTTCGCCATGTCCGTCTGTCAGCAGCATAGCAGTACTAGTTTGTAAAGTTGTAGATACTACATATTATTATTAATCTAGCCCGAATAGAATTAGAGATAATAGATATAATTATATAAATAGAGAATTAAATCCTATATAGTGTGGGGTACCGTCGTTGAATGGGTATTTAAAAAAGAATAACGATCCCAAAAAAATGGATATTTTTGGAGATAGGCAAGCGCTCCAGAATTTAAAAAGTATATAATTATTCCCTACTTCAATACTCCCCAGTTCCTGACTGTCTCAAAACTGCATTTCCCGGCATTTTCGCCACATGTCATCCAAACCCAAAAGGTCCTATAAAACGTCCATAGACGTTCCGTTAGGCCATTCCAGACATTCGTATAAAATAGAGCGACGGTAATAGCCGTCATATCGCGTTACCGGGACGGCGGGATCCGTCCGGGCCCAATTGGTGAGCCAATGGAAATAATAAAATTACATCCGATCTGACATTTGCTTCATATTTGTAACCATATATTATATTAAACTGAATGTTTTTCAGTATAGTATGTTTCAGGATTAAAAATGAGACCATCCGCAGCAGAACCAAAGTAACCGAAATAGCTCTCCGAATCGCTAAACTGAAGTGGCAGTGGGTGGGGCACATTGCGCGTAGAACCGATGGCCGTTGGGGCGGGAAGGTTCTTGAGTGGCGGCCACGTACCGGAAGGCGTAGCGTGGGTAGGCCCCCCACAAGGTGGACCGATGACCTGGTGAAGGTCGCAGGAGTCCGCTGGATGCGGGTGGCGCAGGACCGGTCATTGTGGCAATCTTTGGGGGAGGCCTATGTTCAGCAGTGGACGTCTTTCGGCTGATATGATGATGGTGATGATGATGATGTTTCAGGATATCTTTGATATTTAATAAATCTGTACAATGTAATGTATACAAGGTGTTTCACTAGTAGGTACTCCTATGTGCTTCCGAATTAGCCTTATTTTTTTGTTTTATTTATCAGGATATAATACTAACTACATAATTTTTTTATGATAGTATCGTCAAACCACATTGGTTTGTCTCGATACCTCAATTACCTTATGTTCAAATAGGGTCGTGTTATTATGTGGTGCATTCACGTATCATAAATCAAAAATATGACCAAATGCACTACATGACTTTGATGTGAACATGTTAAAATTGCAGTCCTTTTCACTAAGAAGTAAAATTTAGTATGCCACACACATTCTTTCTTTTATAAAGGAGTCGAACTCGGGACGTCCAGCTTCGCAGGCAAGGCTACTACCAACTAAGCGGTTTTGCATGAAGAACCGTTCCGCACCAGAAACCCTTCACCCGACACCGTTTGACAGGTGTCATGGCATGTCACGGCGTCCGGTTGCGAGATGCAGTCATTTCCGATCGCAAATAGATCACTGTCATTTATTTTGATGGCGCTAAAAATATATGTAACGCCTAGTCGGATTGCTAGTTTGACAATCTGATGTTTCCTCTGTTTGACAAATGATGACTGTTTTTATTATTTTGCAATTATTTTCTCGATAATGTTCGGTAATAGTATCTACATTACTATAGAGGACGGGAAACGAAAGGTTACAGGCCAAGTAGATATATCTGGCCGAAGGAACTGTGCCAGATAGAGATACGCGGCCTGTTGCTTTGCAGCAGTCACAGTCTTTATAGTGAATTTTGCTTGTAAGCCAACGATATTCGTTGTTTTCTTAAGGTGCGTTTAAACCAAAAGAGCATTCGCTGTTCTAGCGCCCGTTCTACGAAATCAACCAATCACGTTTTATGTACCAATCGAATTTCGTAGAGTGGGAGGTTAGAACAGCGAATGCTCTTTTAGTTTGAACGCACCTTTAGTGGGTGATAGAATGAGCGAATGCTCGTTTGGTCTAAATGCACTTTCCAAATCATATTTATTCATCGTAAAAGCGTAACTGTCCGAAGTGTTTTGACAACTCGAATCTACTAGTAATATGTAAATTATATATTTAATTTGTAATCCCATATCAATAGCACCGTCACGCACTAGCACAACAAGGTGATTTTCTAAACTCTCGTCTCCTCCGATTACAGTCGGTGTCGTATTTACCTTAGTTATGGTTGGTTTGTCCAACTGTATAGCTATCCAAGCATGATCATTAAACAAACGTGTGAAGTAAAGGAGCTTTTAACACTTTCAGGCGAGCGACTTCAATTAATTACGATTTTTTTAAATTCAATAATTACGAATTATGTTTATAATGATAGTGTAGTTTTAATTCGTATAGTATCAATTAATTTTAAATGTATACCATTAGTAATAATCCCAATGTAACTATGCAAGGTGGCTTAGATGCCTTAGAAAAATAGTGCCATCTTCTCTGTACCTATATCTCGGGCCTCACGGAAAATCAGCGTTGCGTAGTGTGCCCTGCGGTGCACTACGTGACAATAAGCTGAGTGAGGACCCTTTGGCACAACTTCGATATCTCTGTTTTTAATGTAATATAATTTTAGGTTCTGTTATGTGCAAATAAATTCATTTCATTTCATTTCATTTCATTTTATTGAAGTTTTTTGTGAAGCTCTAATCAAATTATTTATTTTTTACGCAATATTTTGTTTTGTTGAACTTATAATATTTTACTAACTAAACATTTTGATTTTTGTTTTTATTTTTTCCCCAGTAGTGTGACACTACTTAATACAATGTAAATTATAAATATTGGATGTCATATACCGATCACCAACGTCCGAGGTGGGAATCGAACCCACGTGCTCAGCTTTCGCGGCTGATGCCTGCACCCCTCGGCCACTCGGTCTTAGCAACCACCGGTTAATTTTCTCAGGTATATGCAATCTCTTATAAGGCAGGGCACCTTTGACCATGCTCTAAGGGCAAGCAATACATGCCTGCACCTCCTATTATAGTCCATTTCAAATACGAAGGCCCGATGCCACTCGAAACTTTTGTCATTTAATTGGTCCACTACAAATTGGCACGTGTCGTACACCGATGTATGAAAAAAATATCACGCCACAAAAGTAGTTTACTGGAGTAGTTTATTCTGTAATGTTGTAAAGTAATTCATGACTTATTTAATATTTTTGGGTCCAAAAGTTACATCGGGGGCCACAATATATTCTGGAGCGGGTTATCAGCGAACATATCGACTTTAGAAAAAAACTATCTTTTGGGACCACCATAATAAAAAAAAACATCCCCACTTTACTACTAGGGGAGGTACCCGAAAAAAATAAGTTTATTCTACATATGAAATAAAAAACCATACATACGCCATAGCATACGCCGATTACCTGGTGATATTAGTCAGCGGCTTGATAATAAGCACACTATGTGACCTAACACAATCCGCACTAAGGATAGTGGAGAAATGGTGCATGGAGAATGACCTATCGGTAAACCCAAAGCAGACAGATGCAATGCTCTTCACACACAGAAGAAAGTTGGGTAGCTACGAAATGCCAACTCTCTTCGGAACGAAACTAACGCTTTCAAAGGAAGTTAAATACCTAGGAATAACCCTAGATGACAAACTCAACTGGGGCAAACACTTGGACAATAAAATGAACAGAGCTACAGTAACCTTTTGGCAATGCCGAAGGATGGTGGGCAAGAGATGGGGCCTAGCACCCCACATAATACTGTGGCTGTACAAAATGGTCATAATGCCGATGATCAGCTATGGCTCGGTTGTGTGGTGGCCTCGCACACAGCAAACCACTACAATAAATAAACTAAGTAAGATACAAAGACTAGCATGTGTGGCAACCACAGGCTGCATGAGAACCACTCCGACTGCAGCACTGGAAATAATGCTAGGATTGCTACCGCTACACATGCACATACAGAAAGAAGCGGCCGCCACAGCGCTTCGGCTTAAAAACCAAAATTTGTGGTCAAACCTCAGCTCGGCACACAAAAAGATCTATGACAAGATGATCTCTAGCATGCCAATACTAGAAGCACCTATTGACAAAATACCAAAGACGATGATCTTCTGGAAAGATTATGCCATATCGCTAACAGAGGATCAGAAGGAAGGACTAAATCAAACACACCTTAGAATATTTACAGATGGCTCAAAAACAAATGAAGGTACCGGATGTGGAGTCTTCTCAGAAGACCTTAACATGCACATTTCGAAACCTCTAGGAGAACATAGCACAGTTTTCCAGACGGAATGTGTGGGAATAATAGAAGCCTGCAAGGCACTGAGGAGACGAAAAACCAAAAATGAAAATATACTAATACTGTCAGACAGTAAATCAGTGCTGCAAGCGCTACAAAGTAACAAATTCACCTCAGAACTTATACTAGAATGTCACAGCTGCCTCATGGAGGAAAGCAAGGAAGGGAACAAAGTGACTATACAATGGATAAAAGGACACAGTGGCTCAAGAGGGAATGATGCGGCGGATGAACTGGCGAGAAAAGGGTCAGAGACACCGACGTACGGACCGGAACCCATCATACCACTACCTTTATCATACATACGAAACCAACTGGGTCTATATCATCGACATCTCCACAATAAATGTTGGAACGACCTGGTCTCCTGCAGACAAACCAAAGAAGTACTACCTGAGTTAAACTGTAAAATCACGAAAACCCTACTACGAACACCCAGGCACAAACTGAGGAAAATAGTAGGATTGATCACGGGACACAACACTTTAAACAAACACCTGCACAATATGGGCAAAACAGATAGCCCCATGTGCAGGGCCTGCATGGAAGAGGAGGAAACAGCAAAACATATTCTTCTAGACTGTAAACAGGTAGAGGTATACAGGAGTAGGCACTTGGGGACTCCACAGACACTAAAGGAGGCATTTAGCAACCTGAAACATACACTGAGTTTCGTGGAGGAGCTTGGATGGTTGGAATAGGGCTACCTCGCTATCACGCAAAAAAGGCACAATGGTTGTCGAGTTGCGGAAAAAGCCCAGTAAAACTAACTAACTAACTAACTACATATGAAATAAAACTATGAAAACGGATAAACTCGCGTATATTAAATAATTTTAACTTCATTCCCACGTTTCGAACACTTTACAGGGTTCGTGGTCTGCGGATGGATAGTTTTATTTCATGTGTAAGGGTCTCACCAAACCAATCGACGCGGAGTCGGCTTTCGCCGAGTGTTTTACACCACACTATTCGCATTTAGCCGATCGACCGTCTCCGCGGTTGAACACCTGCGTTAAGCAGTCTCATCCTCCTTGCGGCCGTAGAAACGCTCGATCGCCTGCGGTAGCAGTTGTAAAGCGGCGGTCGGCTCTCCCGTGCTCCGTCCTGCCGTCGAGACGTCAGACAGCACGCGTACAGCCGCCGAGTCCGACGAACAGTTCTAGATAGGACAGCGGGTGATCGGCAATCGTAAATCTCATTTTTGGAGACTAGTTGTTAGAAACTAGTTTGAAATTGAACAGACGTGTATGATTACGACAGTATTACTTCGTGTTGTCAGATCTATTGCAGATTTTAATGTGGGTAATAATTAAATGAATAAATACAAACGCATCAGTAGCTACTTCGGCCGTCATCGGCTCTTTTCGGCCGTCGTCAGCTATGTTCGGCCGTCGAAGACGCTGAACGGCTTCCGCCAGCTCTGACCGGTCCTTATCGCAGGTACTCGGCCGTGATCGGAGCCGTTCAACTCTTTCCGGCACCGTACGGCGGTATTAGGAGATTTACGAATGCGAACGTGTGCGTTAGGCTGCAAACGGGGTCGTACGAATGCGAACAGCTTTACGGCAAAACGCCGTTTTCCCGTCGAAAGACGTCGTTTCGCGTGAGCCGAGCCGATTTACGATGTCCTCGCTCTTATTGCGTTGGCATAAAGCTTTTTCCGTACGCGATTAGCCGAAACGGCGTCGACTAGTTTGGTGAGACCCTAAGGGTCTCACCAAACTAGTCGACGCCGCCTTATCCTCGCGGTAACCGAAGAAAATATTATTTATTCTACATTTTATTCTAGACCACTTTATCGGCGTGATTAGTATACATATAGTATGCCTGTACCAAGCTGCAAATTTCGAGTACTAACGAACTTCGTGGTAGACCAATTTACCCGAAATGTCAGTCTCTTGAGTGTAGGTATAACTATTCAGGAAGTAAATGACTTGAAATAATAAATAATGATTTACAGGATGGAGTTCCCGAACGGGTTTAGTAAACGGAACAATGTAATTACAAAGGACATGCCCTCAAGCTGAACAAAACAAATCAATCTAAAAGTGTATCGTAAGCAAAACATCGATTCCTGCTGATTAGAGCCGCGGGCGTTTCGCTAATTTGTTGGCCGAACTGGTAATTGAACGAGGTACTACAGGGTTGCCGATACTCCAAAATCTCCAAATTAAATACTTTATATTTTTGTGGATTTTTTGATTTTCGTCAAAGTCAAAGTCAAACTATTCTTAATTCGAGTAAATCTATTAATAAGCATTATCGAATCGTCTGACATTATTTGTTTATTTGTTTATTTGCATTCATGAACAATAACATAACATATGTATGAGTTACATGAACCAAGAGAAAGAAAAAAAAAATCTACTACTGGTTCTAACCCGAGTAGGGCCAGTAAGAAACTCAGGTGGATTTTTTTTTTCAAAACAGTATAATAATAATACATCTTATTAAAATAACATGCATTAAAGAATTTATTAAAAAAAGACTTTTATAGACATTAAAAAAACTAACTTAAAAAGAGACATAAATAAAGGAAAATAATAAAAACAAAAATAATTCTTATTGTACTAGTTCACAATATTATTATGTATATAGATACATAATAATATTGTGAACTAGTACAATAAGAATTATTTATGTTTATCTATACTACTAGAGATGTAAAGGCCTCTAGTTGTCAGAATAAAGATAAATTAAGATTTAGAGATGTAAAAGTTCTCTAAATGTCATGATTTGAACAATAATAATAAAATAGAAAATTAACAATATAGTGACAATCACAAACGTCGCCACCCCAACCCGTCCCGCAGGTGTTGTAAGAGTCGACTAAGGGATTGAAGTGTCACTGACCATTCTTTGATAGAAGATTGATGATGGGCAGCAGCGTCATCATAGTGGACACATTACTGCGGTTGCCAATCCGCTTGCCCAGCGTGGCGATTATGGGCATTTACCTCCTAATGCGTATATATGTATAGTTAACAGGAGAGACCTACGTCCATTCGACGTCATTCGGTTGATTATGATGAAATGGGCACTTCTCTGAGCGTTTAAACCGCAGTGAATTCGAGGGCAGCTTGATTACACGAACCCCTTGAGAGATTAATGATTGTTTGGATATCTTGGTAGACGTACCTAGTTGACAACTACTAAAGGTGCATTCAGACCAAACGAACATTCGCTATTCTAACCCCCCACTCTACGAAATTCGATCGTAACACAAAACTGATTTCGTGGAGCGGGGGATAGAACAACGAATGCTCTTTTGGTGTGAATGCACCTTAAGATATCAAAAAAATTAATTAGATACCCACGGAAATCAGGTAATAATTTTGCGGCGGTTTAAACGCTCTGAGACATGCCCAAATAATAGTTGACAGCAGTGGCGTGCACTCCATATAGGCAAATAGGCACTGCCTACCCTAGCAGAATAGAATATACATACACTTATTCGTCTCCATTATAATAATGTGTAAAGTTTTCTGAAAGAAATCCTCTTATCCGTTTAGTATTAACGGAGCTCGCAGGGATTTAAATTTGCATACGATCTCGGACGATACGATCTCGATACGATACGGCTCGCATACGATCGCATAGGCGGAATTCGCGCCAGAACGCGGAGAGCGACACCTGTACGCTTAGCACATGATTGGCGCGACAGTATCTCGCCGCGAGATAGTCTATCCATCCCTCTTTTGTTAATATAGCTAGTGAAGGACGGGAGATCTATCTCGCGGCGACATACTGTCGCACCAATCATGTGCTAAGCCTGCTGGGATAAGGCAACTGCTATTACAGCCTAAAAAAACACACATACTCACACCGTGCGTCTGTGTAAACATGTCCGTGAACTATATACATATTTTCGCCCAGTTCACACAAAGATAGAAAATGACGCACACAAGAACGAAAATAAGCGGCGCCTATGCCATACGTGCGAGAGAGAGCCGATATTGGTATCTCAACTTATGGAGTCGCTATCGTAGAGGGCCTACCACGAATGAAGTTTTGCCTCGCTCGCGCACTTGTACATTCGAACGTAAGTGCGACAGAGAAGCAGCACGTCAATGGTTCGCGGTAGGTCTACTGGTCGCGCAAAATCGTGGCCAAATTAAAAAGGTCTTCTTTGGTATGATTTTTACTTGAAGTGAGAGGCGTTACAATATGTCCGGTTTATTTGTTTACAAATACAAACAGTCATTTTTGTTGGAATTTGCAATGCAATACACTTTTGAAGGTTAGAAGCAGATAATTTGTGAAAATATCTTTTATTGTTATTAATGTAATTATGTATTAGTTCGATATGGAGCGATTTTCTTACGTTTTCGATTTACTTTTTAGTGTAATTGTGTTAGATGTGGCCGTGCATGACTGAATTATGATATGAGTTTTAATTGTGAATGATGATTGTAGCTGTGACTGTGTTGTGTCTTGTTTACGTGTTGATTTAGCAGATTTTAACAAATAAAACAAAAGAAGTTTGTAAAGGTACGTGTAAGTAACAGTTGTATTTAGTTTAGTGAAAGTCTGTGTACATACGTAACTCGCGAGTTGGCAATGTGATGTTCAAAATAATTTGTTCGTCAGGCAAAAAAAATTGCCTACCCTGACCAAAAACCCTGTGCACGCCACTGGTTGACAGCCCTAAACTATAGAGCAGCTAATATGGTGATTTATTTTTAGCTAGACAAAATACAGCGCGCAATTACCCGACTCGTTACAATAATATTGTTAAGCATCCAATATTACTTAGTTACATGTACGGAGTTACATGAACTTGAAGCTCTAAGAATTAAATACATCCCATTTTCTAATTAGTACTTATTTAGAGATTACAAGACTTTAACCTTTTAACGGCCGTGGTCTGATATATCAGACAATCAATATCCAGCTCAGCTCGCCAGAGTCTGAAAAATAAGACAAAGGTCTGATTTGGTTTTTATGATGTACAAATTAGTCCCATTCAATTGCAAGCTCTGATATGCGTGTGTGTTTTTGTATTGGTGGCGACACGGGCACGCTCGATGAAAAATTCACAGCGCTTAAATAAAAGGTTAATAAGGGAATTTTCAATTTTAGGAACACCCAATTAGCGTAACATTAAAAAACCTTAATTGCAGTCAGATTCTTAACGACAATTAAGTAGTACGATATTTTTAAGAATTGAAGCTTGATCGGCTTTTTTATTATATACATACATGCCATACATTTATGTTTTTGTATTTAATATTACACAAAAACTGAGTTTTTATCGAAATTTAGTGCTCAATTTGCGGTTATTGTCGTTACAAAGCGAATAAAATTAAGGTTTTTACGCTAGTTGGGCGACCCTAAAAGTGAAAAAGCTCATAAACAGCCTAAATAAGTAGATACATAAATAAAAAATAAATTTAATATTACAATAAAAATAAATCTGCACCGCATACCGTACCGTATATACCCGTTTACCTGCCGCTAAATAGCAGCGCCAGCGTTTGCATTGCACTGCTGTGTTTCGGTTTGGGGGTAAGATGGCCGGTGTAATTACTGGCATAGATAGAATCAATCCATCTAAGTCCTCAGGGTAGGCAGCGCATAGACGATTTTTGAGCCACTATGTCCTTGTCCATGGGCCTCAGTTTCTGCTTTCCATTAGGTGGGTTGAGAGCTCAGTTGTCTACCTTCGTCCCATATAAAAAAATACGATAAAAAGTAAAATAAAAAAAAACACTAACTAAACAAGCTGACCGATACTCCCGAGACAAATATTCGAAATCACGGTAAATTCGCAAATTTCGAGCGTTCTGTCACTTAATTATGTATGAGTATGACGCCATTGTTGGAGTGACAGACAAAAGTTCAAAATAGTAGATATAAAATAAAATAGTGACGTAGGTACCGTTATCCATAAATAAATGTGCAATAATAATCGCCCCACGTGACATCCAGTTGCAGCACTTGCATGCAACTAATTGCTGGAGTCTCGCAAGGACGCATTCTTCGCCAAATTAATTTATGCATTGCTCGGCTGGCTGTTGAAAAAGGGCTTAAGTCACACAAATATTAAGGAACTTGTGCCCTTTTAGTTAGATATGTTTGATTACTTAAGAAATTACGTAATGGGAACAGGAGACGGGATCTTAATGGAAACATTATGAATAATATGAGTGCTAAAATTATTGGGTCGAATGAGGTAAGTTGTTGTTTTTGACAGTCTAATTCCGATGCGATACACAGGAATGATTACCATTCCTGTGGCTTTTCCAACAAAAAGATACAAGCGCACAGTGGTACAGTTCGGGAAATATAATTTGACAGTCTCTTATCTTACTTAAGACCTTTTGTTTTGCGTCATTAACAATAGAAAAGTGCTCGACTGCGGATTGTTTAGTAAGCGTTAACGCAAAACAAAAGGTCATAAGTGAGATAACAGTCGATCAAATCATATTTCCCGAACTATACGAATTTGTATATAGTACGGTCAAATCGTACATAAATTTACCCTAAACTCGCAAATCAAGTAGTATCGCTGCATTTTTGGTATGTTGTTTAGACACCATAGGACAGTATAAAACCATATTTTGCAAGCAAAAAAAAGTTGTGCTAGCTGGGTAGTACGTGAAAAACTGCGAAATTTAAGGCTATTTTACAAGCTTTTATTAAGTTTCACCTGTCCCGTTGTCTGTCGTTCTGTAATCAAATCTTGCAACTTAAATTTGATCCACTTCCCGGTTTCCGATTGAGCCGAAATTTAGAATGCATGTATAAATCGGATGACAATGCAATGTTATTGTGACATAGAGCTGATCTGATGATGGAGCCGGAAGGTGGCCATAGGAACTCCGTAATTAAATGATGCAACCCTATCGAATTTGAGCTCATTAGATTCGTCTTGACGAGTCCTTTGATACTATATGGTAACCAGGGTCTGATGTTGGAGCCGGAAGGTGCCCATAGAAACTCCGTAATTCAACGACGCAACCCCATCGAGTTTGGGCTCATTGGATTAGTCTTGACGAGTACTTTGATACTATATGGTAACCAGGGTCTTATGATGGAGCCGGAAGGTGGCCATAGGAACTCCGTAATTAAACGACGCAACCCCATCGAGTTTGAGCTCATTGGATTAGTCTTGACGAGTCCTTTGATACTATATGGTAACCAGGGTCTGATGATGGAGCCAGAAGGTGGCCATAGAAACTCCGTAATTAAATGATGCAACCCTATCGAGTTTGAGCTCATTAGATTCGTCTTGACAAGTACTTTGATACTATATGGTAACCAGGGTCTGATGTTGGAGCCGGAAGGTGCCCATAGAAACTCCGTAATTAAACGACGCAACCCCATCGAGTTTGGGCTCATTGGATTAGTCTTGACGAGTACTTTGATACTATATGGTAACCAGGGTCTGATGATGGAGCCGGAAGGTGGCCATAGGAACTCCGTAATTAAACGATGCAACCCTATCGAGTTTGAGCTCATTGGATTAGTCTTGACGAGTACTTTGATACTATATGGTAACCAGGGTCTGATGTTGGAGCCGGAAGGTGCCCATAGAAACTCCGTAATTAAACGACGCAACCCCATCGAGTTTGGGCTCATTGGATTAGTCTTGACGAGTACTTTGATACTATATGGTAACCAGGGTCTGATGATGGAGCCGGAAGGTGGCCATAGGAACTCCGTAATTAAACGACGCAACCCCATCGAGTTTGGGCTCATTGGATTAGTCTTGACGAGTACTTTGATACTATATGGTAACCAGGGTCTTATGATGGAGCCGGAAGGTGGCCATAGGAACTCCGTAATTAAACGACGCAACCCCATCGAGTTTGAGCTCATTGGATTAGTCTTGACGAGTCCTTTGATACTATATGGTAACCAGGGTCTGATGATGGAGCCGGAAAGTGGCCATAGGAACTCCGTAATTAAACGACGCAACACCATCGAGTTTGAGCTCATTGGATTAGTCTTGACGAGTACTTTGATACTATATGGTAACCAGGGTCTGATGTTGGAGTTGGAAGGTGGCCATAGGAACTCCGTAATTAAACGACGCAACCCCATCGAGTTTGGGCTCATTGGATTAGTCTTGACGAGTACTTTGATACTATATGGTAACCAGGGTCTGATGATGGAGCCGGAAGGTGGCCATAGAAACTCGGTAATTAAATGATGCCACCCTATCGAGTTTGAGCTCATTAGATTCGTCTTGACAAGTTCTTTGATACTATATGGTAACCAGGGTCTGATGTTGGAGCCGGAAGGTGGCCATAGGAACTCCGTAATTAAACGACGCAACCCCATCGAGTTTAGGCTCATTGGATTAGTCTTGACGAGTACTTTGATACTATATGGTAACCAGGGTCTGATGATGGAGCCGGAAGGTGGCCATAGGAACACCGTAATTAAACGATGCAACCCTATCCAGTTTGAGCTCATTGGATTAGTCTTAACGAGTACTTTGATACTATATGGTAACCAGGATCTGATGTTGGAGTTGGAAGGTGGCCATAGGAACTCCGTAATTAAACGACGCAACCCCATCGAGTTTGGGCTCATTGGATTAGTCTTGACGAGTACTTTGATACTATATGGTAACCAGGGTCTGATGTTGGAGCCGGGAGTTGGCCATAGGAACTCCGTAATTAAACGACGCAACCCCATCGAGTTTGGTCTCGTTTGATTCGTCTTGACGAGTCTCTTGCTTTCGTCCCATATTAATTATATATGATTGATTGGATGGATGACCCAATGCCAAGGTGAGCACGTGCCGAGGGCTGAATGGAGAACATGAGACAAAAAGGTTGCGACAAGTTTGTGAATATATTGAACGCTTTAAGAATAGGTGAGCTGACTACCGAACACTTTTCTGATCTTATGCAGAAAGTATCTTCAAATAGCTCTGGAGAGTTCTCGATTGAAAAAGCTCTATGTATTTACTCAACGAATCAGCAGGTCAATGTCAAAGTCAAAGTCAAATAATTCTTTATTCAAATTGGAATAGCAACAAACTCTTTTGAATCGTCTAGATATGAAAACTACTTCCGGTTCGAACCCTACACCGCTGACCCAAGAAGAACCGGTAAGAAACTTGGCGGGAATTATTTTTTCAAACAATGATGGTACATCTTACAACTAACATGCATTTAAAAAAAAAAAACATAAAATTGATTTTAAACAAATTGAAATATAATAATAATAACAAGAGATGTAAAGTCTCTAAAAGTCACAACATTTATAAGTAATAATTTATAGAGAAGTAAGGTTTCTCTCCGAATAGGTATATAATAATAACATTATATAATGCACGTTTGGAGATGTACAAGGTCTCCAAGCGTAAATTATCGTAATTGAATGTCATGACTTTAACAAACTAATAATTAAATCCTAAATTACTCCCACGGTGTTTTATCATTCATGTAGTCTTGTGTACTATAATAAGCTTTAGATATAAGTTTACGCTTTACAAAATTCTTAAATTTGTTGACTGAAAATTCAGTAACATTTACTGGAAGTTTATTATAAAATCTTACACAATTACCCATGAATGATTTCCTAATTTTATGGAGCCGAGTGGCGGGTACTGCGAGCTTATGTTTGTTTCTAGTATTAATATTATGTATGTCACAATTTTTCCTAAAATTGATAATATTTTTATGTACATACATAATATTCTCATAGATGTATTGAGAATACAATGTCATTATATTAATAACCTTAAACTTATCTCTAAGTGAGTCTCTAGGGCTCATTTTATATATCGCTCGAATAGCCCTCTTCTGCAGAACAAAAATAGTGTTAGTCTCTGAATTGGCAGCACTGCCCCATAATAAAATGCCATACGACATAATGCTATGAAAATAACTAAAATATACTAACCGAGCTGTATCGACGTCAGTTAATTGACGGATCTTGCTCACTGCAAAAGCTGCAGAACTCAGTTTATTTGAGAGATTAGATATGTGAGGACCCCACTGAAGCTTAGAGTCTAGTGTTATACCAAGAAAGACTGTACTTTCAACTATTTCCAATTCCTCACCTTTCACAAATATACTAGCCTGTTGATGTTTTACGTTACTTGTAACAAATTTAATACATTTAGTTTTTTTCTCATTCAACATTAAGTTATTCATATTAAACCCGTTTACTACTTTCGAAATAGCATTGTTTACATCATTCCAAGCTTGTTGCTGTCGTTTGACTTTAAAAATAAGTGAGGTGTCGTCAGCAAACAATACTATGTCATGGTGGGTCTCTATGAGATGTGGCAAGTCATTTATGTAGATAAGGAAAAGGAAAGGCCCCAATATAGATCCCTGTGGTACACCCGTGGAGACCAATGACCCCGGCGATCGCTGTCCATTCACATCAACCCTTTGTATTCTACCGCGTAAATAAGATTCCAGTAAATTTAACGCTGATCCTTTAACTCCATAATGGTCTAGCTTCCTGATCAATGTTTCATGACAAACGCAGTCGAAGGCCTTGGACAAATCACAGAAGATACCTAAAGCATCTCGTGATTCCTCCCAGGCATCAAATATTTGTTTAATTAATTCGACACCAGCGTCGGATGTTGAGCGCCCCCGAGTAAAACCAAATTGCTTGTTATGCATTAAATTGTTTACGTTAAAGTGCTTAATTAATTGCGATAAAACTATTTTTTCAAAGATTTTGCTGAACGTTGGTAGCACAGATATAGGTCTAAAATTAGTGGGGCCAGAAGTGCTACCGGATTTGAATAAAGGAGTTACTTTACTATGTTTCATAAGATCAGGAAACTCACCACAATCAACACATTGATTAAATATTACTACCAATTCAGGTGCTACGATTTCAATAAGGGATTTGACGACATGAACAGAGACTCCCCAGAGGTCAGAAGTTTTTTTGACATTGATGGATTTAAATGCCTTTATTACATCTGAGATTTGAATATGTTCAAAATTAAAGTCGTTACTACACATAGGGACGTTATCTCTTAATAATATAGTGGCAGCCGAGGGTGATGAATTTAAATCCTTAGTTATGGAGACTGGTATATCGGTGAAAAAGTGCTCAAATTCTGTTGCTACTTCTAAACTTGACTCTATAATTTTGCCATTAATTTTTAATTTAGGATCGTGGAATCTGTGCTTTGATCGACCAGTCTCCGCATTAATCACTTTCCAGGTTGATTTAATGACGTCGGAACTATTTTTAATTTTTTGGGACAAATAATCGCGCTTAGCTTTATTACAATCAATCTTAAATTTCTTAGAATATTGTTTGACGTGTTCTTTAAATTCATCACTCGTATTAAACCGCCGTTCCTCATACAATGCATACAGTGCTCGTCTACGTTCATACAAGTCCGCAGTTGCCCACTCACTAAAAGCAGATGCACCACCAACCACAATCTTTTTGGAAGTGAATATTTTGTTGTAATGTTTCATAAAAATGTGAAAGAATGAATTATACATGTCATTGGAGTTAATGTTGGAAGACAGAGTAGGTAGCGTCTGCACTAAACTTTCTTTCATTCGTTCAACACGGCTTGTGGTTACTGGCACAAAAGTAATTTGTTTTCTAATGTTATTTTTCCTGATGGTCTCAAACGTTATTAATTGACCTAAATGATCTGACTCTAAATTACTGATTACTTTTTTATTAACAGGAAAAATATCAGTAAAAATGTTATCAATACAGGTCGCACTAGTTGCACTGATACGAGTAGGCTCCATAAAAATGTGGTTGAGTTTAGAAGACTTAAATAGATTCAACAATCTTGTACTTGTTGTTGAATTTTCTAAAAGGTTTACATTAAAGTCGCCGCATATAAGTAACTTCTTACCGCAAACTGATATTTTATGAAGCACAGATTCCATTACACTTTCAAATTGCTCAAAATTACTTAAAGGCGGCCTGTACACACACACAACAATAAATTTATCTAATTCAATAGCACTCAATTCTATAGTCCGTTCAACAGACAGAGAAACAATGTCCTTACGTTCCTTAAATTTTAATTGTTTATTTAAAATAATTAATGACCCACCATGTATGGAACTGAGTCTGTTAAACGAACTAGCCACCTGGTGATTATTAAACTGAGGCACCACTTCATTACTTTTTAACCAATGTTCAGTTATACATAGAATATCAATATTAAATTCATTTAAAAAAAGTTCAATCTGCAAATCTTTTCCTCTAATACACTGAATATTTTGATGAACCAGGTGGATGAGTTTTCTATTATTATTACAATTTTCAATTAATCTATTAGAGACTAATTTGCCAGAGATATGGCACTCTTTTGTCTTATCATTTAATTTAAATTATTGGTTAAAATTGGAACCAATTCCGAGTTCATAATTGATTGCTCAATAGGAGCACAGTTATTTGCCAAATTTTTGGCAGATATATCAAAACAATAGGATAGCGACAGAGCTATTTGTCTCTTACAATAATTAGAAAGGTAAAACTTACCTTTAGTCATAGAAACAATAGGAAAATAATACTTATTCTTATTAACATAATTGTTAATGTCAATTAGCCTAAACTTATTACTATAATTATATGTACACAGCTTGTACATGGTCAGATTTGAATTATATCTAGTATCATTTTCTGTCTTTGACATTTCATTACAGTATGGAAATGTAAACATGATAATCTCTTTAACTTTAAGAGTATTTAATTCTTCAAAGAATTTCATTAGACAATTTTTGTTCAAAACTCCTCGGCTCCCTACAAGAATGAGCAGGGTACTTTGTAAATTTAAATTACCGTCATCTAAAATTTGACGCAAAATATCATTCAAAGAAGCTGAAGGCAAACAATTGTTGAAAATGCGGGGTCCCTTTAAATACCTGTTCAAAAATGAGCCCATGTTTCTTCCAAATTCATCACAATACATAACTACATTATGTTCATTATGTTCAGATATATGTAATTGTGTATTGTAGATAGAATTATTACTACTTACATCTAATGGTAAACTGGTACACAGATCAGGTTTAATTAAACTCATTGACAAGCGACCACTCTGTTGTTTACACAAACATGACTGGCCGAGTGTGAATATCAAATCATTCATTGCCAAAGTATATTCATTTATCACTTTCTTGGAACTATTATTCAAACTTTCTAATGATTTTATTGAATCCTCTAAACTTTCAATTTTTGATTTTAGTAACTGTGTATCAGTTTCATATTGTGATTTACTACTTAATAATAGAGCAGAATATGCATTTAACCTATCCACTAAATTCACATTAATTTTGCAAAATTGCAATTTCTTGAAAAACAAATTATTTTGTTTTGTTAACTTATTATTTCTTTCTATTATTTTCTTAATCTTAATAAACATAATTCAGCCGTTCTCGAACATTTTAGGAAGAAGAATACACAAATGTTTAAAATAATAGCACAAGATCAATTAATTGATGGATCAAAAAAGAATGATCAGATTGATATTAATAAAATAATACACACGGACATTAACAAAACAGGAGGTCTTCCAAAAGAACTAGAAATATTTGTTGGTGCTAAAGTTATGTTGAGGTCTAAAGTTGACGTTGCTAAGGGACTTGTGAATGGAGCAATAGGTCACATCACTGAAATCATATGGCCGTATTACAGACGTGCTCAACTATACGATAGCGATGTACCATCGGCTCGCGTAGACTTTGGTAACGATGGCATTCACATAATACACCCTAAATCAGTTCAATTTCCTGCTAAATTTAATCACGGCACAGCTGAAAGAAGAATGCTCCCGATTGTCTAGTCTTGGGCTTCAACTGTGCATAAAATGCAGGGAACTACTGTAGATCATGCTGTTATTTATCTAGGCTCAAAATTGTTCGCTGCTGGTCAAGCTTATGTAGCTTTAAGCCGAGTTAGGTCTTTAGCAGGTCCTCAAATCGAAGAACTTGACTGCTCCAAGTTGACGTCGAAGAAACCTTGTAATGTTGATACATTAAAAGAAATGGATATAATGAGAAACGTTACAAATAACTAACAAGTGATTACATAATTTCAACATTATTGATATTTAGATCAGTACATATTACATATCATGTGAACGCACTACGGACTTCATAAAGGTATAACGCTGCTACGCGCTGCAAACTACGTCGTAGTAAATCTCGAATTAAAAATAGAGGTACTAAAAAGTTAAAAATAAAATTAAAGAAAAAAAACCTTTTTAAAAACAAGCTTTTATTATTTGTTTATAAAATGAACTAAAAAGTAAAAAATAAATCAACTCTAAAAAGAAATATAACACTTTGTAACTTGATTGTAACCTTTAACGACAAATAAGCGTCTTCGTCTAGGACAAAATAATTCCATATTGTACAAATTTATTTAATTTTAACACTAAAACTTTTCACCATACATAATTATTGAATCTCGTCCCCCCTCTTTATCATAGTCCCCATTTATAAATGAAAGCGTGTTACATTGTGATAGCTTGAGGAAAATGTTGTGTTGTATTAAATGTAACACGCTTTCATTTATAAATGGGGACTATGATAAAGAGGGGGGACGAGATTCAATAATTATGTATGGTGAAAAGTTTTAGTGTTAAAATTAAATAAATTTGTACAATATGGAAT
>JALPQI010017755.1:0-28184 GCA_025490895.1 Thaumatotibia leucotreta | reverse complement strand
TACTCACGAATGAGCGATTTCAGTTACCTACTAAGGGACTTCTACTACCACTACTGCACTACCATTAAGCCAAATTAAATCTGGCGAGCTTATTTACAAGTTGAAGAACAATATCAAAATTCTCGGGAAGTATTCGAAACCAAGTGATAGCTCTCATGTACCGACAAAGTTGTCATTATGTTGCGATAATAGGGATGATGACTATAGTTAAAATAAATTATTTAACATTATGCACGAAGAAATTATTACTAAGATGTAGATTGCAGTAATTTTTGTACACAACTTCTATTTAATAAATTGTAAAGAATTTAAAAGAGTAGGTCATTTGTCAGTACTCGAACGTGATGTCACTTTTGAGTATTTCATATAGAATTCCATAGTGGTGATCGTTTTGATAGTTCGAAAAAAGATGCTGATTTGACTTGCTAGTCATCATGCCTATTCTCTTTAAAATTCGGTTATTTACTGAATCAGTCTGTTTCATACGGCCACCAGGCTTCCAGGATCAGTTTAGGTCCAGCCTGTCAGTTTATGACAGTTATTCTATGGCACATACATATCGCGATTCAGATAAGCGACCCTACCAACATGATATCCGCAAATTTCGAGGATTTGTCTCACTCTCACTCCCATGACGCCTTCATTAGAATGACAGAGAAAAATCCTAGAAATTTACGAATTTCGATTTTCGCGGTAGTAGGCTAGGTCCTAAACTGATCGCATTACTGGTAGCCCCTCAGGGTGCTTAGACAAGTTGCCAATCGCTAACGCTTTATCGTCAATCGTAAATGAAAGGCAGCTAACTGTCTTTGTCGCACTAATATGAAAGAGTGACAGAGAGGCAAAACTACGATACGCTACGAAGCGTTAGCGATTGGCAACTTCGCTAAGCATCCAGGTCGGCTAGCTTTTATTTCAACCGTTCATCTTTCAAAATGTTCTCGACAGTTCACAATCGCTTCATTGGACTAGGGATATTGGCGTCTGTGTCAATTTATCACGTACCAAGAAGTTGACCGTAGAAATCGGAGATGTGCGTAGAGCACAGAATTAGATTTAGATAGAAGAAACAAGTTCATTCATTTGTATGGCGGCCGAGCGTGTCAGATTTTGTACTGAAATTGTTACTTGCCTATGATTTTAAATATGTCTCAGGCCCTTGAGTATTCATATTTTTTTGTGTTGTTGCAATTAATATTACCTAAGGAGGCATTATTAATGTTTTTGTTCACTTCAACTTACAAAATTTGACGCCCGAAAGCTGCAAGCTGCGAAGCTGAAGACGGACAACTCAGTAGATTTTACTGAGTTAGTTCATTTGACACGCTAAGTAGATACGTTTGCTTGATCTATGGTATAGATGACATCTGTGGCGTAGAGCGATACCACTTTCCACTTCGAATTTCGCTAAAATTCGCAATTTTGGAAATCGCTCTTCAGTGCATTACTACTTTGATATATATTGTATATATTATAGAATATATCAAAGAAGTTTAGTAGGATATATAGGATATAGCTTTTGGGCTATATTACACTGGTCGACTTGTTAACCTGACACGCTAACAATTGGAACTCAGCCTTATTCCAAACACGTGACGGGCATTTCTGTTGTTCATAACTGCTATCTTTCTCAGCATCATATCCTTTCCAGGATTCACCCTTATCTTTATTGACATAAGGTCGCGTTTGAACAACTAGGTGACATACAACCTTGTTAAATTGAGTCACTCTTACCTGCCAAGGCAAGTTTTCTTAGACAACTTTAGGATCAGTAATTGAGGAATAGAATCGTATGGCTGTCGGTTTAGAGTCGAGATTCCGATGCTAGTGTTCTGGTATCAATGGATGCAACTTTATACTCTGACAAGATCATATTTAGTTGCCTTATCTCCGGTACGGGTGTAAATAACGATTCCTGTTTGGATATCCGGAAAGAAGTAAACTTTAGTGTGTGTGCTAAATTTCTTTAAGTAGGTAATAAAGATAAGATTTTGCAAGAAGCATTGAAAGTACTTCTTTAGACTCTTTAGAGGTATTTGTAGTTTTTGTTGAACAAATGGTGCTTAAGTGCGTTTACGCCAAGTAAGCTACGTCGTCAGATAAGATTTTGCATAAGGTATCTGAAGTATTAACACTACATCTTCACAGGAGTGTTGTAAAAATTGTGAACAAATAATGCCCTGAAAATATGTTCATGTTTATTTATCGTAGACAAAGGAAAAGTTTACTTTTTTGACGTTGTGAGAAAGGTTTTATGCATCATACCATAAATTAAACAAGTATTTTTACTCTACACGGATTGGAAAGTTCGAAAAATGTATGTAAATTTCGGGACAAACATTTTCTCCTGTTAGGATGGAAGAGTTCGCAATTCTAAGTAGAAATCATATTAGAATACCTCTGTTACCAACAAACAAAGTGGGAGGACAACTTTGAAAACAAATTGCCCATTTAACTAGTAAATTCACCTCAAATATTGCCTCAATGTTTGTCCACTCCTATCAGTCAACTTACAATCAGTGTCGATAAGGCTGGGAATACTATTATCACCTTCCAAGAACCCAATATTGATTAAATGCCTCGCATAATTCCAAAGATCGGAATCTTTTATCGGAATGAAAGCCGGAAATATTTAGATCCGGAATTCCGGTAAATCACACAGTGAGGGATTTCCCGAGGCCGGCGAAATGACGTGATTCAAGGATATTTAAGGCTATGTCGTCATAAAGTTACGTGCATTCACTGCTGAAACATGCTCCTTAGCCACTCTGGCCCAACATTTGCCAGTCATCTTGCGCGTTTCGTCGTGCCACCTAGATCCTACACTACGTTTACCAATTCGTGGTGTCTACTCAAGAATCCGCTTACTCCAATAATTGCCAGCTGTACAGATGTCACATCAGCTTAATATTTTTGCTATAAATGTGGACCACAATTATTATTCCTAGTAATCGAAATGGTTTGATAATTCGGTTTTTCCGTAGCCATAGGTACAACATCTAACCGCTCTCCAAAGGATCGCACAATCGCAAATGCCTGGAGTTGCTGCGTAAAGTCTATGGGTTACGGTTATTATGTCCTCAGACAGGCTGTTGGTAAAAAAAATCTACAATATCCACAGGAATCGAAAATAAGACTTAAAGTCAACAACGCCAGTTCCCAAGGGAATGCAATTAGATATTTTACGGAGAGCCGAGTTGGGAATCTGTAAAAACGTTAAAGAAACTTACTTTTGTGTTTTGTAAAAATACATAAACTTTTTTTAAAGACATTCTGAGAGTTTTTAAGAAGGCCGGGCACGTTTCTTAACAAATAATTGTGAAGTTGTTGTTTATAAGGGTTCACCTCTTTCTGCAATTTTTATTTTAAAATTAACAACGAAAAAATTTTGCTTTAAAATACCATGAAACTCAGTGGTTGATTATGAGTCGCTTAGTTATGCAGTTATCAGTCTATTATGTATATCGTCGCCTGGTATCCACATCACAAGCCTTAATTGAGCTTACCGTGGGCCTAGGTCGATTTGTGCAAGATGTCCCAAGATATTTATTTATTATTATTATTTATTTATGCAGTTGTGGCACATGCGAAAAATATATCTTCAGGGTTCAACTACTAATCATCCACCACCAATAACGATTGAGACGGGTTCATCAACCACTAAGATACCTACGCAAACAGACGACAGCTACAAATGAAGGGTCCACGGAAAGAACATGTCTAGTCAATTCAAATTACAGAAGGAAAAACCCCCCTTACTTTTAACAGAATAAGGTGTGAATTTGCCCTGATTTTTTTAAAGTACTGGACATGTTTTTTTCCGTGTACCCTTCAAATCATACTCAGCAACATTTACTATGTGGCCAACCCCGAAATCGCGAAAGACGTGTCCCATACAAAATGAAACATGTATGAATCAAACCAAAATGAAGCAGTCAATTATTTATCGCTATTTCGGGTTCAATAAAAGTTGTTCAGTATGTCTATTGGATGGGCTTTGAGTTTTTCAGTGGCTAGTAAAACACTCCGTATCACTTTCATAAAATACTACCCACAGATGTCATATATACCATAGATCAAGCAAACGTATCTACTTAGCGTGTCAAATAAACTCAGTGAAATCCACTGAGTTGTCCGTCTTTAATCGCAGCTTACAGCTTTCGGGCGTCAAATTTTGTAAGTTGAAGTGAGCAAAAACATTAATAATGCCTCCTTAAGTAATATTAATTGCAACAACACAAAAAAATATGAATATCTACTCAAGGGCCTGAGAAATATTTAAAATCAAAGGCAAGTAACAACTTCAGTACAAAATCTGACACGCTCGGTCGCCATACAAATGAATGAACTTGTTTCTTCTATCCAAATCTAATTCTGTGATGCTACCTATATCACGATTTATGAAGACACTCTTAACTTTGCGTTTTCTTATTATCATTACCACTGCATAGTTCCTCAAACAAATAATTTTAATGCCTATTCATTGTTTGTCATTGTTGTCTACGTTAATAAACACTATAAGCTAACGACTGGCCAATTCCGACATTGAAAACGTGGAAACGTTGATTTGATGTGACATCGCTTTTTGTCTTCGTGGGCACCAGTTAAACATGAACCAAATCAAAACTACTTTTAAAGATAAGAATTGGGTTTTGAGTCCCAAATCGCGTTCGTGAGAGAGGTCTAATTGACCTTCAAATAAAGCCTCCTCGAGCGAACACGCTTTCCTTTTAAATGGCTTATAACAACAAACGTGATGAAACATTTATTGAAGTTTGTATATTTGTTCTGATTAATAAAACTAAGTGCTTGTTTCTCATCATGATCATTCGGTTATTTCGTGTGTAGGTACTTTATCACTACAATTGTTTCTATTTAATAAAATACATAATAACTAGGAACATCTTACACAAATCGACTTAGTCCCACGGTAAGCTATATTAAAGCTGTGATGTGGGTACCAAGGGACGATATATTCTTAATAAATGGTCTAGAACACGATACTTAATCACAAAGACAGTCACGATCAAGGAACAAATATTTGTGATAAATAGATACACAAATAATGCTGTCGCCGGGATTTGAACCCGGAACCTCCAGCTTTGTAGGCAACGAAGGTTACGAAGGCTTCAAAAAATATCATGATACACGTTCGTAGATTTATTTTTCCGTTAATATTAATAAATATCCATATTTTTAACTAAAAATGTATGTGAACTCAAGGTTTGGTAATAAAAACAAGAGTGTGTACTGAAAATGCGGGATTATGAATTAATGCAAGTTTTTAGGGTTGTTTACATAATTTACACATTACCATTTTTCTGGTGGTAGGACATCGTGCAGGATCCGCCCAGATAGCTACCACCATCATACCCGTTTACCTGCCGCTAAATAGCACTTGCACTGCTGTGTTTCGGTTTGGGGGTAAGGTAGCCGGTGTAATTACTGGCATAGATAGAGGCAATCCATCTAGGCAGCGCAGCGCTTAATCAATTTTTAGGTCACTATGTCCATGGGCCTCAGTTCCTGCTTTCCATCAGGTGGGCTGAAAGCTCTGTTGTCTGCCTTCGTCACATAAAAAATATGTTCTTTTCACACCACCTATTCGAATACGAGTCTTTTCTTCCCTGCTAGGAGGGATCAAAGTGGCACTTTTCTGTTCAAGGACTTTCTATTGCCAGCCTAAAAAATTACAATGAAATATTAAAATAAACAGTACGTTCATAATTGATAAAAAAATCTTCAGAAACGATTATTTGCATAAATATTAAATATGTGATATATCGTTTATTTTTCTCATAATGTGGTGTGACACGGTATCAAAATTATTTCGTCTTGGGCGTTAACGCTTGAATCCTTCATTACGCTCAGGATTCCACTTTAGAATACCTCCCTACGGTCGGGATTCAATTGTGGAATCCGTCGCTCCATTCAGGATTCAATATACGCCCACGCCGGAAATATACCATTGATCCCTTGTGACACAATCTACTATTTTCTACTAGCGCATTGTATACGTCATCTCGTTACCAGTAAGCACGTCTTCGCCTAACTAGCCGCGATCGGCGCGACGTGGTATCTTCTTTACGGTAAGTAAAGGACCATTAACTAGGCAAATGGGTACACAGTTCGGCTGATGTTATTTTGTTGTCTTCGTAGTCGTGGGAATTGTGGGGGTTTTTGGGAGTAGTTTGAAGCATTATGAAAACTTGTTGAAATATTATCGAACAGGGTTACTCACGTATTTAAGTCGATGATTGCTCGACATGTTTATGTACGCGTCGGGCTTTGGGGGTACTCCGGACGAGGACCCTCTTAATGGGTCGAAACCGGAATGGCCTCATCGGAAGACCAGCGCTGGCACCCGCTAGCAACATGCTGAGATGAGGCCATTTCGTAGCATACACGTTTTACCTATCTGTATAATTATTTTTCGTTTCTGTAATTGTGATTTTTATGTAGGTATGTGTATGTTGCGAATAAAATTATTTCTATTTCTAACATGTCGAACAATCATCGACTTAAGGTACATTCAGACCAAACGAACATTCGCTATTCTGTCCCCCCACTCTACGAAATTCGACCGTTACGGTTGATTTCGTAGAGCGGGGATAGAACAGCGAATGCTCTTTTGGTCTGAATGCACCTTTAAATACATGTGTAATACGGTTCGATAATATTTTAATATGTTTGAGTCTCACGTTAGTTATAATTCATTATGAAAACTGTTTCAATTATTCAATTTTGCACTTTGGTACAATGCCATAAGGGCCAATTTTAGATAGAGTAGGGTAGTTAGATTTAATTTATGTACAGATATTGTACACTTTGTACAGTAGGTATTGTGAAAAAAGGTTTCATACGCACCTATTTCAAGTGAGGATACAGTGCCCGGTTATAAGGGTTTGAAAAACGTACCACTTTATTTAAGTTATATTACTCGTAACTTATGTTATAACTGCAAAACGCCAATAAATTTTCACTCTAATCTTTACAATTTCCATAAGCGAGAACCTGTAATTGGCTTTGTGATTCTATTATTATTTATAGATACATTATAGCGCTGTTGGTTTTCCATTTACCTAACTAAAATAAAATTAAATTAAATTAAATTTTGTACAGTTCGTCTGCAGCACTGCTCTTATTCTCTCAACTACTCGAAGGTTAGCTGGAAGAGATCTCTTGCAGGGATAAGCTCGCCTTTGTACGATTGTCTTGTGTTTTGTGTACTTTTCTATAATTTTTGTACAATAAAGTGTTTTACTACTATTACTAAATTCCATCATCAGAATCCATTCTCGTAGCTGTACATTGCATTTGTGTCTTCAAAATATTGACTTTATGGACTCATCTTATTCAGAAATATTCATATTTTCACGCCTTTTACAGAAAAAAATGCCCTGAAATGTTGTATCACTCTTTTTACGATGAGTCACAACACACATTACGAAAAAACTTATAAGACAAATAAAACTAACCATAACTCGACTATCTGAAAAAAGGAGAGATAATTTTACCTGTATGAGGCATAATATAAACACTTTTTTTGATAAATGCTACTTTATCTTAATTACCCTATAACATTACAGAGACCATGGTTAATTGTAAAGAAGGTAAATAGTGTTATTACCAGTAGTTGACTAATTTGAATGACATCAAGGAATAGATCATTCAAAAAATGTATAATAAACGTCCCAATTCGTCGCTTACTAACGGTGTGTAGTATAAGGGTGCACAAGCCATTTTGTGCACCCTTATACTCGTAAGGCCCAACGTCCTATTTTTAGGACAACAAAATTTACTCATACCGGCCCATGACGTCATATTTTTCAAAGAAATATTATGAATTTTATTTTGAAGGTCCCAAAATTAAAAATACAATGTCCTTTTTTAGGACACTGGGCTATTATTTTACTTGTCCTAAGAATGGGCCTTACGAGGTTATGGCACGTTGAAACGACATTTTGCAATACAAATGTGACAAGCAAACATAGATTACACTTAGATTATTATTATTAGATACACTTAGTTAGAGACAATTAAAATCTGGCAGAAATAAATGCACCATCACTCTATGTCCATTAATTTACGTTATCACTTGACTTGTGCAATATTTTTAAACACAACTACGTATAGTATCTTTATAAGACAAATGACGTTGCTATTCCGGAAAACACATATTTAAGTTTACGTCACTATGTCTGACAATGTCTTTATATGCCTACACGTAGATTAAAGAGTCCATCACTGTCCGTTTGGTTTTACAAGATTGTTATCTTGATAAAGAATCGTAAGCCGTAGCAAGACATTATATGCATTCATAGTATGGTCAACTACGAGTATGCGAATACAAATTGTACATATTGTACATGTGTGAGACGAAAATATCGGCGTCTCTTGACTTAGCAAGTCGAAGAAGATAACTGTCTAACCGAAGGACAGCGAAAAGGATCCCAATAAAGGTTTTTGCTTCCCCTACGATAATCTCATCACTGTTTCTTACCGTTATTGTGTTAATTTAAAAACAATTGCACATAAATACACGAAATGTAACATCATCATCATCATTTCAGCGATAGGACGTCCGCTGGACATAGGCCTCTTCAATAGACTTCCACTTTGGCCGGATAGATGCGACCTGCATCCACCGAGTCCCCGCAACTCTAACCAGGTCGTCTGACCACCTTGCGGGTGGACGTCCCACGCCGCGTTTGCCAGTACGTGGTCTCCACTCGTGTACCTTCTGGCCCCAACGGCCATCGGTCCTTCGAGAAATGTGGTGCCCAAATTTAACATCGGAACACAAAAACTATGACGTTAAATTTTGTTTTCATTAAAGGCCTCTAACCATGTTTTTTTTTTGCAACATACTCTTATATCGTCTTCATTGTATTAGAGGTACAATGTATTAACTACGGAAGTGTTAACTTTCTGTACCTACAGACATTAATTTATTTTCGATCAAAGATTTCCTGGCAACACCACCGCTGCTTGCACGTTTCCACGCATTCGTTGGCTGTAATCGAAAAAGCTGATAGATGAATCCAGCCCGCGCACCACACTTCGCTGCATTCGCATCGGATTTTATACGATCCAGTCTGCCTTTCTTATTGCAAGGCTTATCTGACTCGAACGTAGTAAACCAGTACGAAAATTACATGAGCTCAAGATGATTATTACAGAATTTTGATTACTTACTTGAGATCTGCGTAGAGCAACTTTCACTATGGAGATAACCAAGAAATCGCGAGAAAAAACTTCCTTATGATAATCCCACAATGTCGTAACACAATCCTCCTAATTAAGTCCTATTTGTGAGTTAATTTATACCAAACTATCTATTAAGCTAAAATTAACTCAAAATTACAGTGAAACCCTGTTATTACGATTTCGTAGGGACCAGACAAAATACGCGTCTTAAGCGGGAAAGCGTAGGTATTATGCGGGAAGAAGGCATAGCATTTTTTTGTCAAATTTTTACTTTTGCAGTGAAATGTTACATATGAGATATTTTTCATATACATATTATATATTTAGCTGATTTGGATGCACAGTTAAAGAAAACAAATAAATGAAACAAATTGTACTAACGTTGCACATGCAGGTGTATGCAATGCGATCGGATCATGAACTTTACTGGTCGCTTGGTCAATGCAACAAAGTTACCTACAAAGGAGGAGCGATCGATAGAAATATTTTTTCCAGTCAAATTTTCAATTGGTAAAGTAAAATTATAACATTCTTGCTTACATCTATAAGTTAATATGAAATAAATAAATAAAAATAAAAAAATAATGCCATACGTCAATGTAACTTGGGTAACAGATAGCGTATTAAACGGAATGATGAATCGTGTTAACCGTACAAAAATGTAGGAAAACGGCATGCAAAATGCAGGGACCGACATATATTATAATGGCGTATTACGCGGGAAATCGTATTAAACGTGATCGTATTAAGCGGGTTCTACTGTAGTTTTATTCCCCATTCCTTGGTTGCCTTTAGTAAAAGTTGCCCAGCATGACCGTCCTTAGTACTCTGTTTATTACTACTCCACGATCCAGATGTCAACCTGTATTTAGTTATCCGAGTCAGTGCTCAATATAACCTGTAGGTAAGGTGTACAGTCGAAGACAAAATAAGGTTTATACAAAAATGTTCAAAAATATGTCCTAGTGCACTCTAATTCTGTGTAATAAGAACGTCGTAACATATTTATGAGCGGATTCTTTCGATACTTATTTTTGCACTTGACTGTACCTCAAGTAATACATATTTATTTCTCGCTTCAGAATCCTCAGATTTATCCAACAATCCACTATCCCCTGCTATCGGCATGTTTGGCGGTAAATTACGCCTTATCGGTAAGGTGCGCTCAGCTCAAGGACTCCAAATCAACATTAGGAGAGTGGTACAATGTTACGCCTGGAAGAGATATGGAGTTAGATAACGTGTTAGCGAATTTGTAGATGTGAGATTAGGGTACCTTTCACAATATGAGGTAATAATACAAATAGTATTAAATACTAGTAAAGGATTTATGCCGGTCGGATATTCTACCTACCTAAATATTTAGCCGACAATTGCTCGACATATAATTATTTTAGACTCATTAGGAACTCATCAGGAGTACTCTTGGCCAATCTTGCCATCACAACACAACTGACAACGTGTAAAACATTATAACTTTGATAATGCCTCACATAAGTTCTCTTTTAAAAAATCTGTCCGCTCTTTCTTTGCTAGCAGAATTAAAATAGTTTAGAGTCTCTGATTGTTTGTTTCGTCCTCTTCTATATGTATATATTTTATGTATGTATGTATATAGTAATTATTTGGAGTGTATATATGTAATGTATCTATTTATATATGGAGGAGGGAGGATGGAATATATATGTTAGTTCGTGCATAAGTGCTTCTTTTTAGTAAGTATTTTATTATTTTAGTTGCACCGCCCACAATCTCTCTGCTTTGTCTAAAGGTTGACTGGTAGAGAATGCCTTATGGCATTAAGTCCGCCTTTTGTACGTCAAGTTTTTTTCTTTTGTGCAATAAAGGTTAAATAAATAAATAAATAAATAATGTTTAGCACCTCTTAAGGTGCGTTCAAACCAAAAGAGCATTCGCTGTTCTATCCCCCGTTCTACGAAATCAACCAATCACGTTTTGTGTAGCGATCGAATTTCGTAGAGTGGGGGGTTAGAACAGCGAATGCTCTTTTGGTTTGAACGCACCTTTAATAGAACCCCAGCATGCCTGGCTAAAATTCCACTCTCCAATTGTATACCATATTACAGTCAAGTGCAAAAATAAGTATCGAAAGAATCCGTTCATAAATATGTTACGACGTTCTTATTACACAGAATTAGAGTGCACTGGGACATATTTTTGAACGTTTTTGTATACCCCTTATTTTGTCTTCGACTGTACCATAAGCGGTAAGTAATACATGTATGAGATCAACAGATTCGTACGAAAAGTCTCGTGACCATTTACGTACGTTATTATGGTCACCTGACTTATCGCTTATCAAATACGATTTTAGAATGGCATCTTGGCTAGCTGGTACCTATACAGATATTCATCATCATCAGCCTATGATAGTCCACTACCTACTGGACGTAGGCCTCTCCTATTATCTATGCGTACGAGGTAAATGCCCATAATTGCCACGCTGGGCAAGCGGATTGGCGATCGCAGTAATGTGTCATCAATCAATCTTTTATGAAATCACTAATAGTAAATGACACTTCAATCCCTTAGTCGACTCTTACGACATCCGCAGGAGGAGTTGGGGTGGTGACAAATGTATTCTTACTGTCGTCACCACACGACACATATTACATTATACAGAATCGTCGGCTGACAAGCAAAACTCACTATAAAAACTGTCACTACTCTTAGCAACCTCTTATGTCAGTATTGAATCAGAACGGAGATAGGAGCTTTATTTCAAGTAGGTATTTGTTACTTAGTGAGTTTTGAGTGAGACGAGATATTACTGAAAATTAAACCTTAGCAAAACTAGATTTCACTCTTAAAATAATTTCTATATAAACATTTTAACATCGTTTAGTCCAGGTAAAATCAAATCCCACCGAGACACGTCCTCTTGTTTACGTGACCAATTTAAATATATTGCGGCGTCTCGATTTCTTTATGAACGCCAAAGTTCAAGTGAAGCACTCGAGCTGAATTTTGAGCAGATGATTTTTGTGATTTATCATCGTTTGGATGACATCCCTAATTGTCTTGTCCTTAGCTTACTGCGTAGTTTGTGACCCAATTAGCGTGACATGTTCCGTGTGCATCATCATGAAGGTGAGACAGAGTAAATGGGTGAGTATCTGAGCGTTTCAGCCGCCTAATTTTGGTGGCATAATTTTTGCCGAAGGTTCTAAATGTCTCAATGTTATACTTCGTCGTTTGTATAACGTACCGTGCCTCCTTCAAATGACAAAGTAAGCACATTGTTACGAACAGAAACTTCGGAAAAATTTATTCCAGCAAAATTAGGCGGTTGAAACGCTCAGATATTCATCCAAATATTATTATCTCTTATCTTCTTATTCGTTACACTCTTTAGAGAGTGGTCGTAGCCATTATGTAGTTTTTTGAGTGACTTGTTTAACGATACGTCGCCATTCCTCACGTAAGGCGGTAAATACTATTATGATATTATATTATTAATGGAAAATGTTGATTTAAAAAGCTGAAAATTTGAACAAACTCCTGCTTAGACTATGGGACATTGAATTGTTTCTACAGTACATTATTGACCAATAATACATCACTTTTGTGACTTTTTGTGTGAGCGTGTATAGAGTAAGCGGCACATGGTCGCATGTAGATAGCATATTATTTTGGTACTTTAGCACAGTTTAATGATGAATACTCCAATGAAGTATTGTTAATTACAATGGGAGACACAGTATATTGCTAAAATAGCTGTAGTAAAAAACAATATACTACGAAATCCATACCTTACGCAAAAACTCTTTATTTTTTATTTATTTTTTTTTTTTATTTATTTATTTAAATATATTTACACAGCATTACAGTAACATAACTAATACACCGTGAAACTAAATACAATTAACAAAATACACTGGACACTCTATCATCAATCCTCTCGCAGAATCGCAAGCATTCACGACAAACAGCCATCCACCGCCACGCGAGCAGGTCACACTCTGGTGCTGATATCAGGAGGGCATTTAGGAGCGCGAGCGCTCGGAGCACTGGCGAGTTTCTGTGCGCCACGGTGCGCGCGGGGGGCACTGCCAGCAGGGGGGCGCACGCGCGGGCGCAGTGTCATCCGCGGGACGTCCGGGACGAATAATCTGGCGAATTGCTCGACTAATTCAGGACAATCCGAATCACCGCGAATGACACGACAAGCAACGACTAATAGGTTGTAATTTCGTCTGACCTCCAAAGAATTGAAACCGAGAACTCCTAAAATAAATTTTGTAGGGTACATAAATGGATAATATCCGTAGACTTTCTTATATAGTGTACGTAAGAAGGCTTTTTGGATTTTTTCCAAAAGCAATATATAAGATTTTTCATAAGGGTTCCACACGATAGCGGAGGCCTCCAACTTGCTGCGCACTAGAGCGTAATAAACCACTTTTATCGCGACGGAATCATTAAAGTTTCGAACATTACGGGTTACGAAACCCAGCCGCCGAAAACAGTTCGTGGCGACTGTTCTGATATGGTCGTGAAAGGTGAGACGAGTGTCAAATATAACACCCAGGTCTTTTACCGAAAAAACTCTAGCAATGGGCTCCGCCCCAAGTACGTATTGGGCATGTATTGGTGCACTCATACGACTGAAAGTGCAAACACAACATTTGGATGTGTTAAAAAGAAGCTTATTATCAACACTCCACCTAAACACCGAGGCGATGTCTTCTTGCAAAGTCGCACAATCTTCCGATCGCTCAACTCCATACACCAATTTTAGGTCGTCAGCGTATAGAAGAGACCTGGCATTCTTAACCACACAGTCCAAATCATTGACCATAATCCCGAATAAAAAAGGTCCAAGTATCGATCCCTGACTGACGCCAGATCGTGTGTGGTACGGGGCTGAGATGAAGTGACCGTACTGGACATATTGCTGTCGATCGCGTAGATAGCTCGCGAAGAATTTGAGTAAGTTTGGTGCGAAACCAATGCTATCTAGTTTGCGGAGCAGCACGTCATTATCTACGCGATCGAAAGCTTTTTGGAAATCAAAATAGACTACATCAACTTGGATAGATTTGTCCAAATGTTCCGAGATGATGTTAGAAAGGATAAGAAGATTAGAGTTAACCGATCGTTTTTCTCTAAAGCCATGTTGTGAATCACACAAAAATGGTCTCACTTGAGTCGCTAAGCACCGGTGGAGCGTGGATTCAAAGAGTTTTGCAAGCGTCGAGAGAATTGCAATTGGCCTATACTTTTCCACATTGGCAACATCGCTCGTTTTTGGGATGGGTGTCACCCTCGTGATTTTCCACTGACGAGGATACTTCCCAGTAGAAAGCGCCAAGTTAAACAAGAAAAGTATAGGCGCCATCAAGGGCTCAGAACACCCCTTCAAAATATACGCAGGCAGATTATCGGGCCCTACTCCGCTGTTCGGCTTAAGACGTTTAATAGCAGCCTCTATCTCCTGTGCTAATATTTTGTTCAAATGAACACAGTTCGACGTTTTTGTGCTGCCTTCTCTGTGAAAGTTGCAGTCGAGGCGAGGAACATTGGGCAGGAACACGCTAGAAAAGTAATCAGAAAAAACCCGAGCTGTGTCAGATCCGACATACTGTCTCCCTTCATACCAAACTTTTGATACAAAACCACCCTTCGATTTTAGACTATTAACGTGCTGCCAAAACGAGTGAGGGTCATGTTTTAATTTTAATTGGATACCGAAAATATAATTATCGTAAGCAGCAGAAACTCGTGCCTTCACTTCGGCTCTGACTTTGGAAAACAGTCTATATGTATTGCTGTCCCCAGTGGCTTTCCAATTACGATGAAGATCGGCTTTAAATTTTATATCACGGATTAAATCCGCCGTAAACCATATCGGATAGCATCTAGCTCTCTTTTGGGAGCGAATTTTCTTAGGAATACAAATATCGAAAATGCCGTACATGATTTCGTAAAAAGCATCCACCGCTAAATCAACGTCATTAGTCTCCAGAACCTCCTGCCAGTTTACTTCTGCGACTAGTTCGTATAACAACTCAAAATTTCCCTTACTAAAATTCCAATCACGTTGCCGATTCAGATTACTGGGATCTATTTGTTCGGAGGGGGACCGCCGTAAAGTTTTATCCAGAGGAATCGAAATTTCTAGAGGCGGGTGGTAAGCATCACGTCGAGGGACGAGGCCGCCGCCCATTACTTCTAACACATCGATCCCTTGTACTCGCTCCGATACCAGTACCACATCTAACTTTCCGCCATACGCATTAACCACGTCATTCCTCTCACTCAAACCACACACAGATAAAAAGTAAGCATAGTAACATAAGACATTTTGGGACGTGTACTGAGGATTTAAGTTCAAGTCCCCAACAATAAGAACAGGATCATCTAGAGTTATTAAGAAGGATTCAACTGTCTGAAACCAACACATGTAGACGTCATCCGATACACTCGGAGGAATGTACACCACACACATAAACCACTTGACGTCATCTATGACAAAAGAAACCCAAAGATCTTCCCCAAGTGGTGTTTCGAGATCACAACGTCGCTCCAGCACAAGTCCCGGGCGCGCCGCGAGCAGTACCCCGCCACCACGCGCGCCCGTGGCTCGGTCCCGACGAACAACGCTCCATTCTCCGCCTACAAGCTCCGCATCAGCGATCGCGTCCGTCAGGAAGGACTCGGTCACCGCAACAAGATCGCATTCAAGACATGTGAAATTCAGTCTAAAGTATGTTAGCTTCGTATTAAGGCCCCTGACATTCTGACAAGTCACGTCTAAGGTTTTTGAAGCTGTCCTTACGTTAATGCTTGATGTTCGATTGCAGGCTCCCACTGCCATGTGACTTCCGAAATAACCACGGCCTTACACGAGCATTATCTGGCCAAATAGTAGCAGACAGACATTGTTGATACAGTCCCGGTGGCACTCCGATTTTAAAAGATTTATAATTGCCCTTGGGTTTGAGCTCCTCGACTGTGCATGTATTTCCAGGACTGATCGATTGCAGATATGCACGTACTTCATCGGCTCCAGAGGCCATATTCCAGAGATGGACATATTTCCGGTATTCGATCGCTCTAAGTGGTGTGACATCCGGACCAGCAGTACAGCGCACAGATGAGAAGCGTTTTTTCCGGCCGACAACCGCTTGCCACGCTTCCGGCTGTGCATTCTCATGCTTCTCGCTATCCAGTAAACAGTCTTCCGATTGCTTGGCGCCTTGGTCGGAGGGCGCGACTGCCGGTAGCACGACACCCGAAACCTCCGCTCGCAGAGCCTCAGCCGGCGAAGACCCATCAACATCGATGACCTCGGAGGCTCCTTCAACTTTCTTCATCCGACGCCCACGACCACGTTTACGCCTAGAGTTAGACCCACGAACTGTATCGCCGCATTCTGAGACCACACTTACCGCAGTTTCCGCGCACTTGCAAGGAAGAGGTGTTCCAGATTCTAGCATCCTTAGCCGGTCACTTACTGTCTCAAACTTCGAGGCACAATCAGAAAGTGCAGCTTGGTATTGTACGATCAAGGAAGTTGCGGCCGCCAATTGCTCAGCCAATACCGTCATATCGTCACGCATGAGCTTGATTTCGAAAGCTAGAGATGCCGGATCGCTCGAAGTCTGCGGCGCTGGACCGGTAGCGTCTTCACTTCTAGACCGGACTGCTACGTTCTTAGCCGTAACCGGTGTACCTGCTGGGGTATCACAATTGCGTCCAACTTTTTTGTGTTCATTGCAGCAATCAGGACATACCCAGCTATCCTTTTCCTCCAGGCTAAGCTGCTTTTTACTGTTACATAATAGATGGTACAGTTTACCGCAGTTCACCACTCTACACTGTAGGTATTCCTCTCCAACTGCAAGCTCCGTCATGCAGTCATAACATATCAGCTCAGCGCTGCTAGCCCTGAACATGCTCATCAATAACACTCACAACTTCTCAGCGCAATCTCGAATACCGCCGCGCTGTCGCACAGACCTCCTCCCGTACGGAAACCGTAGCGCTTGACGTCACTCACGTAGCGCGTAGCAAATTTCGTAGCGGCTACGCTCGTTGAGGTTCGCCGGTCGTCGTGCGCTCGCCACAAGTAAGCGAGAGAGAAATTATGAGGGTATTCTCTTTCCCCCGAGGTGTAGTGCGGTGCCGCTAGATAACAGCGCGAGCAAACGCGCCGCAATAAAACGTCGTAATAATATTTGTCAATGTACGCGAATTCCGCTGATATACGCAATTAAATAGTGGCGAGAATCGTATCTCAAGCTCACGTATTTACGAATAAACGATATACACGTCCTCTCTTGACAAGGTTTCGGACGAAGAGGATTTATGTAAAAACCACTAGATGCTGCCAAGTTTTTTCATCGCTAGTACAAAGGCCTATACCTAGACTATCTATAGTCGTAAGATGGAAAGTGTGGAAACCACTTACAAATATAAAAAAAGTTCTACTGAGAGAAACCTGTATGTGATATTACTCGTATTATTGGCCAGTACTGTATTAAATTTGGTAGTCACAGAAATAGTACAGTCACGTCTAATGATAATAATAAAAAAATATATACATTTTGGAACGTATGTCTAAGGCAGAAAGGATCAAAATCTTATACATATTATTAGAGCCGACCGTACATTTCGATACAAGTGCAAAAAAAAATTTTTCGATGAGGGTGAAAGTTGGAGCCCGAGTGAAACGAGGGCGACAATCACCCGAATTGAAAAGAAGTTTTTACACGTGTATGTAACGATATTTTTCAACACACTTGCTCGTAACGTAGGTATTATTGAACCGCTATTAGGCTCATAATCCAAGATATTAAACACCCGTGCTTTTTCATTACGTTATTGTTCTAGTGCGGTAATAACATAACCCGACCAAGTATGTTTGCAAAACATTTGCAAGCATTATGTCATGTAGATGAAGCATTCGAATTTAGTCAGGTTATGTTTATTTTTTAAATTGACCAAAGAGTTGACATGTGGCAGAAATAGCGGAATCCAGAATATTATTTCAAAATACTGTAAATTTTCGCAAATAAATAAATAAAATATCTAAATTGTGCATCCAAATTACCAAGTAATTATATTAAATGTAAATTTATCGTAATTTTATTTTATGATATCGTTAATGATTCGCAGTTTTTTTTTATATTGGCTGTTTGTGCTTAGGATCGCTGCTTTACAAATTTGCGCGCGTTAAAAAATTTCTTAGATATGCGCGCGCCGTTTTAAAGTTTGTATTTATTTTGTTATTCGGAGTGGAGTGAATTTCAAATGTTTGTTGCGTTTATTTTGTTGTGTATACTGTTATTAGTATTACTTTTGTGTGAATTGCGAACCAAGTAATGAACAAGAATAAAATGAAAAGGTTAATCGTAACTCTGGGATAGTACTACTACTAAGTAAGTAGTAATTACCTAGCAACAAAGGTTAGTAAAAGTGTTACTAAAAGTCGGTTATTCCTCGCAAGTGTGTTGAAAAACGTCGTATGAAACTCGTGTGCATTGATCATTATACTCTCTGCTATCTTATGCGCGCTCGCTTGCAGCTCGCGCGCACAATACCGCCTCGAGTATAATGGTCAACTTAGCACACTTGTATCCTAATGTACTATTTCATAACAAGTGCTTAAAAAGATAAATTTACGCATGCGAAACGTGCGCAAAGTTTGCTTTTCCGCACTAGTTTGGAAATGTGTTTTTTAGATCCACCCTACTGCGTAGTTTGAGACCAAATTAGCGTTACATGTTTTGTATGCATCATCAATGAAGGTGGGACTGAGTAAATACTATTATGATAGTAACTACGAGTACGTTATCATTATCAGAAACTATGTTGACTCATTCCGATATTTTATCTGCTAAGTGGTGCCCTTATTGGCGTACATATGAATGTATGAATAATATTTTGTCAATATGCGTTTATTATTGTTGTTACGTAGGTATGTACTAAGAGATTTGGTTATCAAGAAATAAAATTACAATATGGATATTAAATGTAGAATGGAACGATTATAACGAGTTAACTGTTAACTGTTACAGGCGTATATAGTTTAAAGCCGAGATAGAATAAGCCTGTGTTTGATAAATTATCAAAGATATGAAACTTAATTCTACAATGAAACGAAAATGTAACCACATAACTTGCTTGCAAATTGCAAAACTGTGTTTGCAATTTTGCAGGTAATTAGACTACTGATAATACGTTTAAATCTTTCTCGTACGTAGTTTGATGAACTGACCATGTTTGATTTCTTTGTTTTATTAGTAAAATGATAATACGTGTGATTTATGTTATTGACTGAGTGTTTACTTATTAATACGATTGCTGGTGGTAGGACCTCGTGCAGGGTCCGCCCGGATAGCTGCCACCGTCTTACCCGTTAACCTGCGTTGCGCTGCTGTGTTTCGGTTTGGGGGTAAGATAGTTAGCCGGTGTAATTACTGCCATAGATAAAAGCAATCCATGTACCTAAGTCTTCAGGGTAGGCAACGCATAAGCGATTTTTTCGTCACATTTTGTCAATGGGCCTCAGTTCCTGCTTTTCATCAGATGGGCTGAGAGCTCAGTTGTCTACCTTCGTCACATAAAAAAACTACGAGTTTGTTTTTTTCTTAATAATTTATTCGGTTATCGCGATGAATACTCATTAAATAAAACTATTTAAACGGACTATATCGCACACCTATATAACTACATTCCGACATTTCGAACACTTCATTGGGTTCGTGGTCGCACTGTAAAGTGACACGGCATCGGCATTAATATACGCGATATAATCCGTTAAAATAGTTAAATTTCATGTATTTTCTTGTAATGAGTATATTTGGCTGTTGTTGTATTTATCGCTATAACCTCTTAACTTCAAATTACCACATTCAAATACTTCTTTATCTGTAACCAACTTCCAAAAATCTCACCAAGCCCTTTCTCCAACAGGACCAAGACGAAGAAGTGAAGAAACAGCTGCCGGTCGTCCCCAAATGCTGCGAGAGCGGCCAGAACCTGACCTTCACCATCCAGGACGGGACCCCGCGGTCGGTCTGCGCCCGGACCAGCCTGACCTTCCAGCCCATCTTCCATAAGGCCAATGAGAGCCACATTTGGAGCTATGACAGCAATGTGTTTGAGACCCTTGTTGGAAACCCGTGCACTTACGACAGGTACGTGATCATGCTTGATTTGTCTTACAAATTATTCTGCTGTATCTGGTGATATCATGCCATCATCTGATGATCATCACTGTACCTAATATTTATCTTTATCATCATCATCAGCCTATGATAGTCCACTGGTGGACGTAGGCCTCTCCTATTAACTATGCGTTAGGATGTTAATGCCCATAATCGCCACGCTGGGCAAGCGCATTGGCGATCGCAGTAATGTGTCCACTATGATGACGCTGTAGCCCAAGATCAAAATTATATCAAATAATGATCAGTGACGCTTCAATCCCTTAGTCGACTCTTACGACACCCGCAGGAGGAGTTGAGGTGGTGACAAATGTATTCTTACTGCCGTCATCACATGGCGTATCTTTATCAATGTCATCATTTTAAATTGAAAGTTTAAAGGTACGTGTAGTTTGCATGTAGTTCGTCTAAGACTATACCTACAGAGATTCACAATTGAAAAACATTGTCATCTTCACTTGCTCATAAGAAAGGGGGAAAATCATGATGTTTTTGTAAATTACCCATAAGTGATTCGTGGTTAAAATAGTCAATACTCTATAATAACTATAACTGTAGAAAAGAAAGGGTATCTTTCTGGTTACTTATACTATAAGTTTATATGCGTAGGTATATTGATTTCGAAGGTAATTATTAAAGATAATTTGTAATCATGTTCACCTACATCCTACATCCATAAAACAAGGAAAAATACCAAGCTGTACCATTAAACAATCACATAACATGCCGAACTGTATCCTTATCCGAATACTTTATTATGTAATGCGTATCCAAAGTTCCCAAAACTTTTCTTCGCATACTTGATTCGATCCCTAGGGGAAAAACTTCCAAATATCCCGATGGAAACATTATTAGCTAACGAACGCAGTTATATCGCAGATATAGGAAGCGAAGCAATAAAAACGCCATATTTAGACGATTTATGCTATAATAAGGGTCATACTCAAATTCAGCTTTTAATTTGTCGTCTGTTTTCCTGATTGTTAGGGAAACTCCTGACGACGCTATGTTGATAATATTGTTAGGGGCGCCTGTTTTTTCATTAAGCTCCGTGATTTCTTAAATGATATACCATCCACTTCTTCGCCGTCGTCTTCGCACATTATAATAACTCAACAGCGACTTGACATGTTATAGGTTCTAGGTGTAATTTCAAAAAAATATATTTTGTACGATGAGTAATCTACGTGTCGTACAATAAAGGTTAACGGGTGGCGAACGTGTCGCGTATCGCGTCACACATTAACCATATGTTGTCCACGCGGCGACTCTGCGTTTGCGACTGACGTGTATCGAGCAACTATTTACCTACATTGTCCACTCGTTCACGCCACGTTGTCCATTAGTAGTGACCATTGGGTGAATAAACTAGTTTTCTACTCATAAAAAGTTTGTAAACTCATAAAAAGTCGTAGGTTGTAATAGTAGTAGCAGATATAACTAATTTAACGTAATTTCAAATCGACGCTTATTAAACTTCCGAAAACCTCACAGAGTTGCTTCGTTATTTTTCAGCCCAATAAAAAAATATTTCTTTTACAGATACAAACTGGAACCGGACAAAATCAGCGAAGACGAATTCTACCTCCTTGTCAACGGCTCTCTCTTCGTCCCCTTCAGCAAACCGCCGTTGTTGAGCACGAAGGACTTTTGTATGGAGACGTTTTACAACGAGTCTAACCCTGCGGGTGTCACGCTACCTCTAGTGTGCTTCTCCCAACCTGTGGAGACAGCTAAAACTTCTACTACTCTAATATTATATGCAGTAGGTGAGTGAAAAATGCTTTGCCTGGAGCTCTATAGATTGTTTGATCTACCAGAAGTTTCATTAAGAGTCTGACCCCTTGGAGATCATACTATCTTTGGTGTACGACTTAAGACAAAGACGGCTAAAACTTCTGCAGTAGATAAGTATAAAATCATATAGCCGTCTCATTCTCTAGATTTCTCTGTCAATAAATTCTATAAAGTCTGACCCCTTGAGCGTCACTCTATCTTCTGTGCTTCTCCAAGCCTGTAGAAACAGCAAACATTTCTTGTTCTCTCATATTTAATACCATATAGTATGTAGCATTCTAGATTGTTAGATCTACGAGTTTTATAAAGAGTCTGACGCCTTCGGGGTCACGCTACCGTGCTTCTCGTAGCCCGTGGAGCGCAGACCAACGTGGAGACTAGCAGAGACGCAGTAGTTTAGTAAAAAGCTGTTGTGGTTCCTTTCACATTTCCTTGATCTCTCGGTTTAAGAAGGGTGTTTTAGTTTTAACTATTTATAAGTTTGACCATGCGTCACGCTTCATGTCTTAGTGCGCCTTACAGCGTGTGAGGAGTATAAGGAAAGAACATGTGTCTTCATACTTCCACGTAAAATGAAAAGCTTTCAATGAACGATTTTCCGACAGAAATTGTTTAAATATCACGTTATGACCTTTAAAACGGCTGTGTATGGTTGATGACGTGACTAGCACCTTTCAAACCGTTATAATTGATACTGTTGTTAAGGTGACTAGGCATGTTATTTCCTTTGGCCTTTCATGTGGAGTCTTCAAAAATATCCACTGTCCTCATTCTTTATGCAGTAGGTAAGACAAATATAGCAGTCCATGTCACAATTATTTCCTAAATATATTGAACAGTGGTAAAAACCACGCTACCCTTTGTCTGCTTGTTCCAACTCGAGACGACTAAAACTTCTACTAGTTATACTTTATGCATAAAATGCAAATACGAAGAGTTGTCACAGCCTTGATTTGTTGGTGAAAGAGTAGTAAAAAAAAAAAACTGAAAGGTTCAGGGTGGGAATACGACGGTTGTAGGAAAAAATGGACCTCCCATTTCCTCTTAACAAAATAAAAGACAGGAAGTCTGTCTTGCGAAAATATACTATAGTAGGTACCTACCAATTATGTGCTAAGCCAGGCTTTCACCAAAACTTTTACCAACCATGCTCCACAGAACTATTTTCTGTGCCATGATCATATTTTATGACTTCATTGATTGTTGTTTTTTTCTTTTTTTATTGTTTCATCGTTGTTATATTTTACTTTCAGTTGAGGGAAAATATCGAAAACTTTCACCCTCATACTTAGTTTAATGTAGTAAGCAACTTTCAGTTGAGAATTTTATATTTATGTTTGCCCTACTTTGTACCATTTCATAGTTTTGTGTTAAAGTTTTAAACTCTGCCCTACTTTAAGTACTTATATGTTTTTAGTAAAGTTTATTTTCGTTCCTCACATATAATACTATAATATTCTTCGAAAAATAATCGTTACCTTTTTTTTTGTTTTGTTTTTATAATCTAAAAAAATATATTACGTAGGTACCTATTTATACAATCAACCTATCGGAACCCTAAGTCTCTCTAGAACTTTGTCAAAATGACAAGTAGTAAGGGATTTCTTAGAATTTGATTTATACCATCACTTTGACATGGTTCCTAAGTGGCATAGGGTTTAAATTGTTTGACGTGAACGTACCGTATTTGAACAAAGTATTTTTGGCGAGTTTTTAACTGGTAGGTATTCATCTTTTCAATTCTATAGGCAGTGTGCTTAGAATTTTTTTTCTCTAGTGTTCGACGAATTTAGGTAAGTATCTAAATAAAGATGAAAAATTATATTTTTATTTAATTAAGAAATTTATTACTGTTAAAAATTACATTATAATTTAACTTAAATACAATATTAAAGTAAAAAACTAGATCTTAAAAGTAAACTTAATTAACTTAAAAAAATTATATAGGTACATAGAAAAAAAAAATATGGCAAAAATACCTGTCAATATTCGCTTCTTAGCGCTTCCGGTGCAATTAAGTAATCGTATGGCCGTGTGGTGACGGCAGTAAGAATACATTTGTCACCACCCCAACTCCTCCTGCGGGTGTCGTAAGAGTCGACTAAGGGAATGAAGTATCACTGACCATTATTTCATAAAAGATTGATGATGGGCAGCGTCATCATAGTGGACACATTACTGCGATCGCCAATCCGCTTGCCCAGCGTGGCGATTGAGGGCATTTACCTCCTAATGCGTCTATACGCATAGTTAATAGGAGAGGCCTACGTCCAGCAGTGGACTATCACAGGCTGATGATGTGAAGTAATCGTAACTGGAGCAGATCGTACAATACTCGTCGTAGAGGCACATAAGGCAATGGCGTTTGTAGTAGTTATTTTAATTTTCATTGAGGTATCGTATCTAAAATATGCCGAATGCAGAGTGCAGATGAATATTAATTTATATTTGCTCAAATACCAGAACATTTTGTATGAGATATTTTATTTTTCTATTCGCAGTTACTTTTTAATGAAATATCATTTTCGTTTCATTCCTAAAACAATACGATCCCACGCTACATGTCTGCCTACGCTTCAGCTAATTAATTGTGGCAAAGCAAATGTTTAAATACAAATCTAGAATTCTTTTTTATTTATTTTGTATTTACCCAGCGTCAAATAACTATATGAATAATAGTTTAGGTACAGTCAAAGACAAAACTAGGTGTACCTACACAAAAAATGTTTAAAAATATGTCCCAGTGCACTCTAATTCTGTGTAATAAGAACGTCGTTACATATTTATGAACGGATTCGATATATATTTTTGCGCTTGACTGTACGAGTCTGTGCTTGATTTTTATTTGTTATTTGTAGTAATATGTTTCAAGCGTTTCGGCGCCGCCATAGGATATTTTTACTACAATATCTTTTGAATAATAATATCAATTTAAAAGTTAACTTAGTCATAGCAAAACAAACAAAAGACCAAAATATGCTTTCAAAATATGAGATGTTTCATTTGGAAAGATCTTTCAACGAGAGTATTAACTTTGTACATTAAGAGGTATTGTTTTTTTTAATTCTATTATAGCCAGTTTCCGCAATTCGACTCAAACTTGCGAATTTTGCGTGGTCCCCAACGCCCAATAAGTGCTCGTTGGCAATTTTACATACACCTTTGAAAGTCTTCGCAGATGTATACAGGTTTCCTTTCGAAGTTTTCCTTCACCTTAAATAACTTGTGAATATCGAATGATATTTAGTACCTACATAAGTTCCTTGGAAAACTCATTAGTACGAACCGGGGATTGAACCTACGACCGCTCCGTGCATTTTATCGCTCATCGACCACTCTAAGCGCTTCGGGCCAAGAGATATGTTATATTTATTTGAAGTTTCACAATTATCACTCATATTTTAAAGACAAACAGGTCGTAATCGCGTAAACCTATTATTGCCGTATAATGAAATACTTCTACAGCTCCACTTTGTTTCAGGTTTAATAATATCCGTGCCATTTCTCCTGGCAACGGCGTGTGTGTACACATTTATCACCGAGTTGCGAGACACACACGGCAAAGCTCTGGCCTGCCATTCTACGTGCTTGGCCGTGGCTTTCTCCTGTCTGGCAGCCACGCAGTTGGCAGGCCATGCGTTTCCTGTCGTCGCATGTACTATTATGGGTGAGTGTATTGTTATCTAGCTGAGACAGACGTGACAAAGCTCTGGCCTGCCATTCTACGTGCTTGGCCATGACTTTCTCCTGTCTGGCATTTTCTGTTGTCGCTTCTATTACTATGGGCGTACATTTGGACATACCGTTACATACAGAGCTACGGAGAAAAGGGAATATGACTGTTAATTAAAATCATTTATTGTACACTAGGCACGACATAATACACGAATAAATTATTACTAAAATGTTTATGTACATTGCAGGAACTTTTGTACAGATTCATATTCAATGGTTTATTCATGGTACAATACACATAATTATCTACATATAATTTCTAATATAAGATTTAAAAAATGGTGTCGGATTTACCACGAAAGCCTCACTATTAATGCAGAACTGAACTTCTATTTAATAAATTGGAAAGAACTTAAAAGACTAGGTCATTAAATTTGGCAGTATACAAAGGTGACTTCATATTTGTAACCTATAAAAAACCTAACGTTGTAACTAAACATTGCAGCAATGTTTTTGAAGAAAACACGTCAGATAGGGCATAGTGGAAAGAGAAGACCAGTGGCCTATACCTCAAAACTTTACAATCGTACAATTCTACAAAATTGTATAAATTCTCATGCAAAAAGCTGACAATTGTGTAGAATTGTATGCATGTAAAGTTTAGTGGTATAGGCGCCAGTAAGGCAGATACCGCTATCAGTTGGGCATAATAATTGCTAAGGAGAGAGAGAAATAAAGAGTTTTTTCTCAAACATGCAATGAAATCTTGAAGTTACGTGCCTAAAAAGTGACCGGGAAGTACCCCGTTGCCGGCCTAGGCCGGCAAGTGCCTCTTTTTTAATTTTCATTTGACATAGGGTTGTGACCTGGCATCTTGGCTTTTAGCCAATAATTATCTGTAAGTAATATTAGTATTAAAAAAATGATTGGCTAATTGTTGCAGTTATAATTAGGTATTTAAATTAGGTATATAATTTAAAACATGTACAATAACTACTCAAAATAAGGTTAAAAAAGCAGTATTATACGGTGCGATCCGTCGCACACCGTAAAAATTTGCATCTTTCAAACATGTCAAACTTTAAAAAAAATTAGGCGTCGGTGTCGTATTTGATTTTTAAGGCAGTATAGCTTAGTGCTTTCGCCTGTCCACAAGGACTAAAAATATTAAAAAAAAGTACCTATTTGACTTTTGTTGTGTTTCAAAGACTCAGTTATGTAGTTGACTTATAATTTCTTAGAATGAAGATATTTTATTTTGTTTCATTTCATTGCATGTTTGAGAAAAGCAATATACATACCTCGGCCATGAAGTGACGGGTTGGTTGAATAATTATCCGGACGGCAACCGTTTGTAAAAAAAACAATGTTTTGTAAAAAAAACTATACGGCGATAGTTTTGACAGTTCGAAAAAAGATGTTGATTCGATTTGCCAGTCATCATGCCTATTATCTAGTTTTCGTTGCAAAAATAATAAGGCGAAACTAAGTTCATTAAAAGCTAGTTTTCACAATCCCACCCAATCAGAGGTACAGTGGCGTTCAAAATTGCATGGCCGATTTATGAACGAATTCATTCATAAACTGTCCATGCAATTTTGAACCCGACTGTACAAACATCAAATGTGAGATTACTTCATTGATATCTTTAGAAGTCTCCCAGTGGTATCTTAGTTGGATTCCTAACCTCAAAGTTAGTGATGTCGGCAGTAGTTTTCGCGAATTTTGACTTCCCCAAAGGGGAACGATGTTATTGGGATTTAAACTTTGTCAAGCTACGCGACTTCGGTGAAGTTATGAAACCTTGCTGAATAATTAAGTCAAACAGTTCGATTCGAAAACTATGTACAGAATGTCTTTACTATGAGCTGTCGCTGCGTAATAACATAACGTTTATTTTTATATCCATACCGCTTGTAGGTACTCGCGTATTTGTGCAAGTTACGACTACTAGTCCTACATAAGTAAAGATATTGAAATACATGGATGTATTATATAGAATTAGCGGTGTGGTGACGGCAGTAAGAATACATTTGTCACCACCCCAACTCCTCCTGCGAGTGTCGTAAGAGTCGACTAAGGGATTGAAGTGTCACTGACCATTATTTAGTAAAGGATTGATGATGGGCAGCAGCGTCATCATAGTGGACACATTACTGCGATCCGCTTGCCCAGCGTGGCGATTAAGGCATTTATCTCCTAATATACATAGTTAATAGGAGAGGCCTACGCGCTACGTCCAGCAGAGGACTATCATAGGCTGATGATGTGTTGTGATTTCTGCACAACGCCGGTTGAATGTGT
>JALPQI010017754.1:0-26917 GCA_025490895.1 Thaumatotibia leucotreta | reverse complement strand
TTAGGGTGTGCCCAATAATGAGCAATAAATGAAATATTTAGTAATACTAATGAAAATGATTCTTGGACTAGTTTAGCATTCCCTGCAGTACTATTTAGCTAATATGCAAAAGCTAAGTAGTTGTCGTAAAAAGACAAAGTCTAAGCTATCACCACAATGTACCGAATTCGATAATAATTATGTGATTCTTACTAGATGTGATAACTGATGATTCTAGTGTAACAGATAATATTCGTTTGGATATAGAACTCTTACTTTGTTTTCTTGCATATTACGTGGCTTCAAAAATCAGTAATACTCTTTTTCTTTAAATAACTTGCGTATTTCAAAATACCTACTCATACTTATGACTCGCCGCCTTGACATACTTATATTTTAACATGTTTACTGTGTTAGACAACAATAGATGTTGGATTTTCTAATTACCTCGAAAATTCAGATTTTACACAAATACAATTTAATTAGTTTCCCATAGTGAAGTCGTCATATAAATTAGTCAAAGAGCTGCCGCATCGTACGATCTTTTCAAGACCAATTATGACAGAGGCATGAGATGTCTAGCGATTACCCATTGGCCGGTCTCTGTCAACCAATTGCCACAAAATGGTCGACAATCAGCTTCAATTGTAGCCAATCACGCGAGTCGGGGCCCGGTTTCTATAACGATTTTCATCCTATTCCGGTGTCTTTGGATTGCAACTGTCTCCGAATATGATAATTACATCTTTTCTCAAAAAAAAAATTAACATTTCCATGGCATTTTCGATATTGATAAAAATTGGTTGGCTGGTAGTTGATGATGAGCAAGCTCAAACACATTTCCCAAAATTTTTGTATGTAACATTCCTTTTTTGTTACCAAAAATGTATAGGAATCTGGTAAGAAATAAGGAACTTCCATGCAAATCTTCTGGGAAACTTTGGGAAATGTGTTTTAACCAGCCTATTGGTTTTCATAAATATCGAAAATGTGGTCTAAATTGTTTATTCATCATTCAGTATTACAGATATTTATACAAACTACAAATACAAAATTTTATTTAAAAAGTATAACTAAACTAAAACTACATAAAATCTAAAATAAAACTAAATAAAATCTAAAATAAAACTAAATAAAATCTAAAATAAATCTAAAACAGGCCCCTGCGGCATGGTCCCCAGGACGCTGGCAGCATTTCCTCGCTGGATTGCCAAGCTAATGCGTTGAGCGAGGAAGCTGCCAGCTCTTGGGTCTCCCGTGGCGTCTCTGAGCCTCTTCGATAGGTCTTTGAAGAGACTCAGAGCGCTAGGACCCCACGGACCAAAGGTCTCGACGCCGAAAGGAACGAAATTATATTCGGCGCCGAGACCACTGTATTTTCCCACCTTGGCTTTTTCGGCCGCCTCTGCTGCTGCCGCTGCCCTCGCAGAGGTTCGGTGGAGATGAGACGGGGCTAGCGTGTCTACGCAGGTTGCATCCCACACCAGCACCCGTCCCATACTCCATGGAACCAAAGACATACCATCAGGTCTCTTGCCGTCAGTTCTGGATATGCCGGTCGGCTCTAAGAGAGCCGGCACACCAACTGACGCAAGAGACCGTCGGATTATGTCATTACAATGTACAAACTTTTTGAGACTTGCTCATTAAGGAATCATTTGATGAATTCATTTAAATTTAAATCGAAGTTCGAATCCCACTTCAGATCTTTGAGAATTTTATTATTTGGAATAAGATAAGAGCCTTTTTATAGCTTGTGCACTCACAAGCTACTGACACAAAAGAGCGACTAATTGTGTTCATCTCAATTCGATGAGAGATTTTGTGAGAAATTAAAAAAAAATCGTTTCTACAGTGGGTAAATATGAAGGTCTTTAATCATTACTGTGTTACACTGTGTATACCTCTGTCATGAGCTTAGTAAAAACTTTAGATAATAATCATGAGTAACAAACATCTTTCTATTGAGCGAATCTAAATCATTCCAATCATCTCGACGGATGTCTGCGAGATGAACATATTATGGTCTGACTTAGATCAGGGTGCCTACGCCTAGCGGTTCAGCGTTTACCACAAGTGTGGGCACACAGTGGGCGGCTCTGAACTCCAATCCTCCCTGACCTGCGGTTTCACATAATTAACCCTACACTCCAGTCCACACTGCTGCTGGTCAGATTGAGGCTAACGGTCTGCGGACAGGAATAACCAATAAGTGGTTGTCATTTAAGCTTATTTATAGCAAACTAGTCGAGATGCAACTTGAATGGCGTCATACCATTATCGTTGAAATGTTGATTAAACTGTGAAACGATTGTCATGTTAAGATTATTTATATCTGATGTATTAACATGAGTGATATCGCGTTAAAATACATTATAATCTTTTGATATCGGCAATCATGTAGGTATAACATGTGTACTTATCAATGCACTTGCACGGAATTAATTTTATCAATTTTCCGTATGTAAAAAAGTATTCAGGTACCTATAGATTTCTCGAGTAAATGCTGTATTTGTAGATTTGTACCTTCTTCTTCTTATGGTGCTATATCCTATCGGATGTCAGCGATCATCATGTGAAATTTTTCTCTATTCGTTGCCGTTCTGGAAAGAGTGGCGGTGTCCTTAGTGTTGGTCCAGTCCCTAATGTTTTTAGTCAAAGTTGTTCTAGGTCTTCCTACCTATTTTTACCTTTCCTAGATTTGTACCGATATCATTAATTTGGAATATGTAATTCTGTATGCGTTAATGATTATTTACGTAGGTATAGGCAAACACCACATTTCACCAAGCTATCGTGGTTAAAATCCCGTTACAGAGTTGTTTTGAACAATCCATGCGATATTGGAATCGTTCGCGATAATTATAATGTGGTTATTGTCGCGGGTGGCCGTGACCGGAGCGGTGCGGGCGGGAGTAATCGATACTGAATGCGAAATGAGAAACAAGATGGGGAATGAAGGGGCAAGATCAGATATATTAAATAATTTAATATACGGGGGGAATTACATACAGTAGCCGTACCATGCCTTGGAAAGTAAAGGATACATTAGCATACCTGGGATAACTCTGGGCATTTATACGGAAGTGATGTAGCAAAATATTGTATCGACTAAAAATATATCGATGTTATTGTGAATGACAACATCAAAATGTTATTCGGCATAAATAAATATTAGATACTTACTCCTCAATTAAAATAAAAAATAAATTTAAACGGGTATTTACGTGTTTATTTTAAAATAGTTTTCAAAATACACAATCAATATTAAAATATCAATATTGAAATTGTCATTTTGATTAAAATGACATCTGGATGCGTAGCCAAGTTGCCAGTCGCTAGCGCTTAGTAGCGTATCGTAGTTTTCCCTCTCTGTCACTCTTTCGTATTAGTGCGACAAAGACAGTTAGCTGCCTTTCGCTTATGACTGACGCTGAAGCGCTAGCGATTGGCAACTTGTCTAAGCACCCTGGATGCTTAGACAAGTTGCCAATCGCTAGCGCTTAATCGTCAATCGCAGCTAACTGTTTTTGTCGCTCTAATATGAAAGAGTGACAGAGAGGGAAAACTACGATACGCTTCTAAGCGCTAACGCTTGGCAACTTGGCTAAGCATACTGCATCTCATACTCGATACGTAAAGGATTCTATCGTGCTCGCACTGATATATTGGAGCGAGCGCGAGGGCCTGCTTTACGTATCGAGTAAAACCTAACGTTACAGATACTTGCAGAGTCATGGTACGGCTACAGATCAATCGAGTCCCATACAGCAAAGCTTGTACTAAAGCCATATTTTGTACACGATATACAGATATAGATATCGTATCGATCTATACAGGGTGGCTAAAAAATAATTTCCGCTGCTCTGAGGTTAGATTAGGCTATGGGCAGAATAGGTAAAAGGTTTTTGGAAGTTTCTGAAGGGTCGATTTTTTTTTAATACGTTACTAGTGTTACTAGTGGCTAGGTACTATAACGACTTGACCGTCTACTTTGCAAGCTTGAATTTCTCACGGACTGTACCCCTGCTAATACACATTTATCAAAAATAAACGAAAAATACTTGCATTCAGTTCATTTAAGAAATCAAAGCTTTGATTTTTTTATAATTTAATATCTCTGTTAGCCGACACTCTAGTTTTGGTTTGACCTGTAAACGCAAATCCATGGAAGATTAGATTATGCATGAAAAACCGAACGCGCGCCGTCGCTTTTATCAGGCAAGGTTACTGTGACTCCCACACCACATCGATGCAGATTTGAATCGAGAATGTTCCTGTGTCATAGATTGTTTATAGGTGCATGTTCATACGAACATTTCGCACATTAGCACGTCTTGTCCTGATTAGCGTTCATTTGGTGTGGGGGTGCTTTGTCTTATGGTTTTAGCGACCCGGTCACTGAACAGCTTGGTTACCTTTAAAAAATCCAGGACTCCATTTTAGACTACGAAAGTTTTCTGTACAACAGACCTCTATACTCGTTTCTCGTTTGTGATCTAATAAAATCGGTAACATCTACCACCACCACTACCACAAGCCAGCCAGTACCAGCGGTGATCGGTGATCAAGAAGACTCCAGCACCATATTCTGGCAAGGCACTACCTAATCTAAGCATGTAAATGCAGATGTTATACAGTCTTGTATTTTAACTAAGTAATCATCTAAGTATGTTTGTGATTTCAATTTGAAAGTTACATCGAAACTTCAGCCTGACTGATAAGATGAGCATACAGAAGCAACAGGCAATACTTAATTTTAAATAAATTCATGAAAAGCCCGTCATTACAGTAGTCTATTTAGCACGCATCATAATTTTACGAGTTACTTCACTTTCTGACACCACATAAGAGATTTCCAGTGTGCTACTCGTAAATACCTCTGCAGTTCGTTTTTTGTGAGCTATTCTTTGCATTAGTTATATCGGTTTCTGTGTGAGATACGTGTCTCGCTGCGTTTGCCGAGGTGACGCGTTGGACATTGAACCGACTATTATTATCAACTCTATTCATAACTTTTTGTTTGTTTTCCTCTATCTGCAGTGAGATGACTGATTCGGCAAGACTACATAATATTTATGTTCTTGTTTAGTACCTACACAATGTTATCGGATTATAATCGGATTTTATAGGCTATTTATGTAGCTGATATGTAGGCAGGTGAAACTGAAAACATGCATATTTACCTATTTAGCTGTTGAGTATATTCAATATAGTAAATGGCTATAAAGTTCGATCTCCTGGGATAAATGCTATTGTATCTACTCACTCTGTTATTTGGTTACATTGAACGTAATACGTGTAATACTTAATCGAAACTAGGAGTCATGTTTTGGATCGGAATCCTAAATGGAATGGTATTTCATTTTGGAATCATTCTGTTACCTGGCAGAATCGAGGGTTGATAGATTCAATTCTTCAGTGAAATATCAAATACCTATCCTCTCTTATCTTTATTACGCCTTTTCTTAATAATCATCTCGTTTAACTGGAAATAGTGGCTCTTTTTATTTGAAGCTAACCCGGGTTAGCTACTATTTCGTACTGTTGTTGAGCCTGTGAGACGTTTCTTGACACTATTCATTCTATCCAAAACCCAAATAGATAAGATACCTACTTATACATAAAAACCTCCCGTGTCAAAGTGTGATCCAAAGCTTCAATATCTCCAATAATCTCGTTTAGATCAATTTTAGACTACTTTAAAACAAGGTTTCGTGAGAAGTACCCGTTTTAACAATGACTCGTCTTTCGGACATTTTAACCGGGTGTCCTTGGACATTGCATTCCTCGTTCGTGTCGTTTTTTATTGCTAATGTGCTTGCAAAAAGTTCTTGATTGGCTACCTTTAGCGAATACCTACCGTGAAGTCAAACGTAATGTTAGTGAGATAAGTTTTAGCAATGGTCTTCGCAATGGTTATTTTTTATGGGTTGATAGAAACTACGAAAGACGTCATCTGACGTGCGTGAAGGCACCAAACTCTCGACAAACTCTTACAATCATTAATCATCATCAGTCTATATTAGTCCACTGCTGAACAACGGCCTCTCCTTAGCCTATGCACGTGGATGCATTAAAAGGTAAATGACTATGCCCATAATCACCACGCTGGGCAAGCGGGTTGGTGATCGCAGTAGTACTTACGACACCCACGGGAAGAGTTAGGGTGGTGACAAATGTATTCTTACTGCCATCACCACACAGGTTTACAATCATTATTTTGGCATCTTTGTCTCAATTTCATTCAGCTCAGATAGTAAATAATGATTCTGAAATACTATTAGTGTTATTTATCACAGGCGTTTTGTAAAGTCTCTAACTAAATTTACCCTTTTCATTACTATTGTGATTGAATGGAAATATTCTTATCTAATTTATCTATGCTATGAACGTTCTTGTCTGCTTTCGACATCCCTATTGCAAATAAATGATCACCCGGAACATTAATTAATAGAAGAAAGCCGCATTTCTCCCCAAGTAGAAATAGTTACACTTCAATAGCCGTCTGGGTATCTAATCCAATTCACATTCATTATTCAGCCCGCATAAAGCAAAGCCCGTCCCTCCGGGCTGCACATTGGACCTGTATTGGAATGCAGTTATAGATCACTGACCCAGTAGAGGTAGCAATTGTCGTCAGGGAGGGCTACCATGATCTCTTAAATGCGATTGAATTTAGGTCCTACACTGGATAGTAATAGCAGATCGTGTTAGCTCCTGACAACCAAAAGTGGCTAAGTACCACATACCAGTTCATTCAAGTTTCATGCCAGGAACAGAGTTCTTAGACAAGTTGCCAATCGCTAACACTAATCGTCAATCGTAAACGAAAGGCAACTAACTGTTTTTGTCGCACTAATGTGAAAGAGTGACAGAGAGGGAAAACTACGATACGATACTAAGCGTTAGCGATTGGCAACTTGGCTAAGCACCCTGTACACATTTTGTAAATCCAATACGGGCGACAAATTAAACGAGTTAGGATTAACTAACAATGAGGATTAGTATTTTACTTTAAATCATTATTTAAGATGTTTTTAGAAGACTTTTTTGTCCAGCTTTATATTTACATAGTCCGTTAACATTTATGAGCTTGAGCCTATTTATTTGTTTACCAGAAAACTGTCAAAATGCTATTCGATATTTGAGGCGATAAAACGGTACCTATACGATACAATTGACTATAATGAAATTAATGCCACGCTATGTTGTAAAAAAGTAGAATCTAAATACTCGTAGAAGAACTCTTTATTTATGGTGCTTAATAGAATATTAAATCCTTCATAATGTGGATTTTATACGATGGTCTACAATACAGTCGATGAACTGAGCAGTAAAATCAGCGGTATTGTTATAGTATTAAAGTGCACCAGAATCGAAAACTGAATTACTCTAAAAACAGTGTATTTGTATTTGTACATTCTCGCTCGATGAAATCGGAACTAACGGTGATGTATTGAGTGCATTTAAGATGTTCGAAATTTCCGCTACGTTGGTCCACAAAATCAAGAAAATAGTAGAAAGTGGATGTTGTTAACTGGTGTAACTATAGTATTTAATACCTATATTTATGTAAATAGGTTAGGGGATGTAAAAATATGAGTATCTAGATGTGAAAATGCCGTAGTTGTTTTACTACACTCTTCGCACATAGCCATTGACATAAAATTTTATATTATGTTGTTGTAGTTGTTGTTGTTGTTGTTGGAGTATACCAACATGTTAATATTGTTGAGCACAATGTGGATTCCTATGAATTTACTATAATGTAATTTGTAGTATGAATAAGCAAATCTAAGTCGAAGTCTATTTGAAGGGTCCACAGAAATAACATGTTTAGTCCTTCTAAAAGTCAGGGCAAATTTGCACCATAATATGTTACAAGTAAGGTTGATTTTCCTTCTGAAATTTGAATTAACTATACATGTTATTTCCGTGGGTCCTTCATTTATTGTCAACAATGAAGAGTAAATTATAATTTACTAACATCATTATCTACCACAGTTATGAAATAGGCAGAATAAGACACTTCTTTATAGAATACCTATTGGATTAGGAAACCTGATGTAGTAGCCATGGATTAACCGATCTAGATTGCAAACACGTTCCAAAGTCCATATAGATATATGTATAGTAGGTACCTATCCATTTAGAGAAGCGCCTATCACCTACGTAGATACATATGATGAAGGATTATCGAGACTGACAGATAAGATAAGTAGCTAAGTAGTTACAAAGTGCAAGAACTGAATGGGGTAGAAGTATTTAAATAGAGGAACAAACAGTAACAAAGAACTGTACCTAGGTATATCTTTGAATCATTTAAAAGGCTCTACTCATATCTTAACTAAAATTTAATTATTATGGGAATTGTGAAAATAGCGTTTGAAAGTTTATGCTGATGCCGAGTATTATTTTCAGTACTCTTTTATACTCTGAATTATTAAGCGAAAGAGCTGAAAATTAGCTGATTAGTACTTTAGTCCTGATGTTGGCATTCGGCTAATATCGGATATTAAGATAGTATACACAGGTAAACTCATCTAGTCTTTCATGTCTTTCCATATACTTCCATAGGACTATATAACTACTTGTTGCATTTTGTCTGTCGCTAAATGGTTTTGAGATAAAAATTCAAGGAATCCGCCAATGCGACAAATATCCGTAAGATGAGAAGACTTATGTAGGTATCTCAGGCTGAACTTTGTTCGGATGCTTACATATCTCCGATTAGATATGTGTCCGCGCTTATGTACTTTGGACATTGACCGTAGGTATGGCGATATATTCGGAATAGTTATCTGCGGATGGAATCTCTTGATCTATGACATTGTCCGGCCGACTCCAGTCACGCTTTGTGGGTGGCTTCTCTGTTTTGCTCTTGTATGTGAATGCAATTATAAAGATACTCAAGTGGTCAATATACTCTAACAAAATGAGCGAAACAAAAACTTCTCAGCATACAGGTCTACAATTTATTAACAGTTGACATACACCTACCTTCATACTTCAAAACGCGTAAAAGAGAAAGCGAAATACATACATATCATAGATAGAAACGATGTAAAATTGCGCCATGCACATGGGTTCCAAAACAAAATCTATGAACATTAAATAAAATACTTATAGATTATTTATATTTTTAAATACCTACACGAACACGTGCCACTTTCAAGATAAATATTGTGTATTGTTTTGTAGATTCCAAGGTCGCTTTATCATTATCAATCACATAAAGTAAACTGTCAAAACCTGTCATACTCCTAACCCATCCTTAGATAAATGGAACTCCTCACTGACCTATCTATGACTCGCTAACCCACCTCTATGCAATCTGACAGTATCTTATCTGACATGTGTCACGCTGTGGAAAATTAAAACCATTATCAGAGACCTTTTATTGTTAAGCTTAAACATTACACTACTTAAGGATATGGCTATTAATTTAAGCATGCATCCATGGGAGGGGAGGAAGTATAAGCTGGTGTCTTCACAGAACTTTGAGAACTTCATGAAAAGTTTGGGTTAGTATCAACTGTACAGTCAAAGGCCATAAATTATACCCTTTTTTACTTAATGTCTGGAGCAGAAGGACAAAAATCGTATTTATTGATGTAAACTTTACTGCGCAGTCAAAAATACAGATACAACAGGCGGATAAGGCCATAAGGCTATCTCTACCAGTCAACCTACAGGCCAAGCAAACATTAATGGTGCGGTGAAGAGTTCAAACTTAAATACATTTAACCAAATAATTAAGTATGAGTACTTACTAATCCACCACCCATTTTCTGCAATAATTTATTTATGGGCAACAATCACATTCCACAATATATATATACCATGAATGCCGCTAAGGATTTCTCTGAAAACATACGAAACGAAATGGGATATATATTATCATATTTATTGTTTAGGCACTGGTCTCACCGCGAGCTACTAAGCTATGAACTATCGCCTATAAACACGAACAAAAGATACATTTACACAAAGATTTACACGGCAGTGCGTATCTTTTATTCGTGTTTATAGCCGATAGTTCATAGCTTAGTAGCTCGCGGTGAGACCAGTGCCTTAACCTATAAGTATATTCTACATTATCATAGTTGCGGTAGTTGCGGATTTTATTTTAGTTTTGGATACCTACCAAGCCTCCCAAGCCACCTTAATGCCCGCCTTCCACTGTGAGCGAAGCGATCTCATTAATGGCTCCGTTTCATGTTCATCGCTGTGTCATACTTCCTGGCGGTGACATGGTGTCGTACAGTATTCAAACCAACATCAAAAAAATGTACATTAAATGTACGAAATTGTACGCTAATTAAAAAAATTGTACTACACGTACGAGACGAGAAAACGGTGTTAATCTGTCACCGCTAGGAAGCATACTTCCTGGCGGGGGCTATTTGTAATGTTATGTTGCGGCCGAGTTTTCAATGGGCATGTCAATCAGAAAATATGTACGAAAATTGTACGTTCTGGTATTGCTGAATATCTCCGTAGAAATAGTTTCTCGTTTCTATTATAACGAATTATACTCCTATTTCCTATATCATTACGCGCAGAAGTTATTTACAATGATGGTTAATAGGGAAACAGTTTATGTACCTACTGCACAATGTAATAATAGTTATGTACATGCATAAATATGTACGACGACGATTACATGCCACTTATTGATGTTTATAATTGATCAACACGTTAAATAAATCAAGTTCCATTGAAATGTTTTTAGTACCAAATTAAAGCACCTATGAGATAGATATACCTAAAAACGCTTTAGAACCAGAACGTACATTTCTCGTACATATTTTCTGATTGACATGCCCATTGAAAACTCGGCCGCAACATAACAAAACAAATAGCCCCCGCCAGCGCCAGGAAGTATGCTTCCTAGTGGTGACGGATTAACACCGTTTTCTCGTCTTGTACGTGTAGTACAATTTTTTTTATTAGCGTACAATTTCGTACATTTCATGTACATTTTATTGATGTTAATTTAAATACTGTACGACACCATGTCACCGCCAGGAAGTATGACACTCATCGCTGGCGCAGTGTTAGTATGCAGTTTACAACTTCGAGCATCACCAGCGGTGAACGTTAAACGGAGCTATCAATGAGCGCTCCGTAGTGTAGCTGATAAGATATTTATTTAGAAAATAGGAAACTAATCCTGAACATTTTTGTCCAGGCGTGGGCCTCATCACCCGCAAGGCCGCCAACGCGGTGACCCCCACCGTGGAGCTCCGCAAGGACGGAGACCAGTTCACGCTGGTCACCTCCTCCACCTTCAAGACCACGGAGATGAAGTTCAAGCCCGGAGAGGAGTTCGATGAGGAGCGCGCTGACGGCGTCCAGGTGCGTTCTGTTTGATTTGAACATCAACTATTTACTACTGTTCGTTATCAAAGTCTAAAATAGAATAGCGAAATCCTACGCCGAACAAAAGTATTGGACGTCGGTAAACGCATTACACAAGTGAAGTGGAGATGGGCGGGACACTTGGCGAAAGATGGGAGATGGACAAGGCAGGTTACTGAATGGTGGCTAAGGTGGGCAAAAAGGTCGGCGTGCAGGCCATCGACAAGGTGGTCTGACGATATCTGCCGCACAACAAATGAGATGTGGATGAGGTTAGCACAGGACCGAGAAGAGTGGCGTAATAAAGAAGAGGCCTACTATACTCAGCAGTGGGTGGATACGGGCTGAATAGATAGATAGATAGAAAATAGAATACCTACTCTTATAGTTAAGCCAAGTTGCCAGTAGAAATAGGCGGGATAAGTAACTAAGAAAAGTTGCCAAGAACTTGTGATTGCTAACTGTACCTCTGTAGATTTAATCATTTATTGCATAACACCTGCAAGAGTCTTTAAAACCACGTAATCCATAATTGCTGTGGTCGCTATCATCGTAATCAATGCGGACTAATATGCAGTAGCCGTATCATTAGTTGGCAAGTAACGATAGCTTTTTATTACTATCACGCTCGCACTGATGTATTGGAGCGAACGTGATGGTTGCATAACATAAATCTCTAACGTAACAATTACAGGCACGGATCCAGGACTTCTTTGAGAGGGGGGGATATTGCCCTATGATAAGGTAGTATTTTATACTTAAAACAGCACCTAGGCATACCTACCAGTCCAGTGTCAAAGTGCAAATGCCCGCATTGCCCCCTGGATCCGCGTCTGAACTCGTGGCAAGCAGATGTACCCTGGACAGGTTTTGATTTTAAATCTGTTGTTTCCAGGTGAAGACGGTGTGCACCTTCGAAGGCAACAAGCTGAAGCAGGTGCAGAAAGCCCCTGATGGCCTTGAGGTCTCCTACATCCGCGAATTCGGCCCTGAGGAGTTGAAAGCGGTAAGTTTTGTAACATTCTTGTCTTGCGTTTTCACCAGAGTTAAGCAAAAAGTATTCTGATTACTTCTAAAAATCCAGATTACAAAGTACCTGCATGTACAAAAGAAATCGGAAGGATTATTTTTTGCCTAACTCTGGTTTTTACTGTCTTTTGATGGGTCATTCTTTCCTTTAAACATTTTAATATTTGTTTTTTTTTATGTTTAAAGGAAAGAATGTATTGCATTAAACATCTTGAATGCTCTGACAGCATTCAAGATCAAAAAATATTTATTCGAATAGGCCTGACAACAAGCACTTCTGAATCGTCAGACACAATATCAAGTGTCATTTCATTCTGGATCTGGTGTTTGTAAATTTATTAAATTTTTGAGCTTCTGTGCGAGTGCAATAGTGTGTAGTTGGTACCTACCCATGTTGCCGACATAATCTAATGCCGTCTTACATAAATTATTGTGCGATTCCACAATATAAATGTCACTTTTCCCCGATTTCCACAAGTCCCTATTCTGATTGTAAGTGTTGCGTTTACTCTACTACATCCACGTTTATTCTAGCAATAAAGTTATAAGGCGACGAACTACATAATGCCGGGTGGTTACTAAGTGAATGTCACTAGGGACTAGAATCATACATACCTTTTATTTTATTTATACTGACCTGTAACCTGCTGCAAGTCAGGGTCAATAAGATAATGCTCGATGCAATGGATGTGAACGATGTCTGCGAACGATTATGAATCATTTTATAGTTCGGTCTGTCCGTGATGACACTGATGACCTGTTTGATCGACAAAATGAAGGGATATAATCTGTAAATGTGGAATATTATTGTCAGTACCTACCCATATTGATAGAGGTCCATTTTTTTACATTCATTCGCGTCCAGCTGAATACACCATCAAAGTAGTTTTCAAATATAAATTATCGTATACTAAAATATATAATACCTAAGTGAAGAATATTGGCCGGCAGTGAGAATACATTTATCAATACCCTAACTCTTCCCGCGGGTGTCGTAAGAGTCGACTTAGGGATTGAAGAGTCAACGGCCATTCTTTGACAGAATATTGATGATGGACAGCAGCGTCATCATAGTGGACACATTACTGCGATCGCCAATCCGCTTGCGCAGCGTGGCGATTATGGGCATTTATCTCCTAATGCGTCTATACGCATATCTAGTTATTAAGAGAATTCTAAGTCCAGCAGTGGCTATGACCTCGCCTCCGTTAACATTTGATATATTTTATAATAATCTTCTATTTCTTTTTTGCAGGTAATGACCGTCAAGGATGTCACCTGCACCCGGGTTTACAAAGTACAATAAGGAAACCACTCAAAAGACTGCAGGGCGGCGCCCTACCAATGTCCTATTACATATAGCACAACTATTTTATAAAACTAAATTATGTTACAATGCTCGAACAACGAAATGACTGCCTTTCGCAACGTATACATCGAGACATCAAAAAAATGTGTTGACCACACTTTGTCATACATCTAACACTATCTTCGCTATTAGTTCGCCCGGCAGTCATTTATTTGTAGAGTATAAACGAGTATATTATTCTGTCGAACATTGACACCTGCTTAGTATATTTTTGTATGATTTCGTATGTGTGTTTGCCAAAGTTAGGTTTACCTTTACTACGCGGAGATGCGGACCTACTGAAGTACGTTTGCATATTGCTGAGGCGTGTTAAATAAACTCGTTTTATATAGTCGTTGTCTTTTTATTTTTTTAGAATACTCCTTTTCCTATCTGGGCCAATCATAAGTATTTTTATATGAATTCTACTGACAATCTGCGACTGCTTCGATATAGAAGAGAAAAAATGACTCATTTGAATACATTTTCCTTATTTTCCTATTCTTCCATTCCATTGCCGGCATACAAAATGTACCTATGAATAAAATAATACGGAATGGAAAATCTTGTGGAACTTATTTCCTCTTACTAGGACGAGCCCGAATTTCTAAGTATAAATCAATGACATGAAATATGGTAGAAATCAGACTTTATGAAACCCCCAGAACCCCCTGAACAAATAAAAAAAAAGTAAAATGGCTAATCTAGGTAATGGTTATCAAAGTATATATCAGGGGGGTTACCATGACGTACTTATGCGGTTTAGTTTAGGTCGAGGGAAAGGGACAAGACTATACGATTATTATATCACTGTCCCTTTCCCTGAATGTATCGGGACGACTTCGGTGCCTCGGTCTCTGACCATGCATTCACTCTAACGCACAGAGGCGCGGATCAAGGGGGGGGGCAATGGGGGGCATTTCCCCCCCCCCCCCCCCCCCTGGACACTGGAATAAGTAAGCCTGGGTGCTGTTTTAAGTATAAAATACTGTCATAATAGGGAAGTGACCCCCCCCCCCCCCCTTGAACGAAGGCCTGTTCAGATATTTGTGGAAACCCTAGCAGCACCATAATATGTAATGATGACTACTATGACTAGGTCCTATATGGTTGTGAAAAGCGATATTGGAGTTAAGCTAGGTAAACAAGATTTTTTTTAATTGGAGGCCTAAGCAGCGCAATTGATTTCAATATTGGAATTAGAAGAGAAAACAATAGTTGACGAATGGGTTGACGTAGAGCTTGGCTAACATTTCTTTTTGTAACAATTCCACATCTAGTGTTTCAAAGTTTTTTTGGCAAGGTAATCTTTATATTATACGTCAAACACGTACATGTTCAGGCAGGAAAAGGTTAATTCGACAATCTCATCAAACCAAAGAGTTGCATTTTAATTAGGTAACATAAATATTATTAGTCATGTTTGATCTTTAACACTATTGAAAACGCTCAAGTTTAAATGATTAATTTTTATTTTTGGCTGTGAAAGGGTTAAATCTATTATAATAATATCGTCTCAAATCTAGACAGAAATATAATTGCCATAATGCCATCTATTGAATATTTCTAAAAAGTGTTAGTTGCTCTACGCAACCTTCACACGTACCTACTGCTCGCTAGATGTCGCAGGTGTTACAATTAAAATGCGAATACTGCTACTCACTAGTAGATGGCGCTGAGACCTGAATGTTGAGACGTTTTTCAGTCTTGCTTAAATTAATAAATATTTATAATATTAAAAAACAATTCATGAAAATGTAATTTGTAAATAAATATATGTAATATTAGTCCCTAAAAATAAAATAAAATTACTGCAAAAATATATGGATATAATGTGCTAATTCCCATTACATTACAAATCTATTACATTTTTCTTCTCTGTCTCTTTTCATTCTACATAATGCGACAAAATTATATAAGTCTCGAGATTACTTCGTATTCATTATTTTATTTGGCTTCTCAATTTATGTGTATTATAACTTGTACTACGGCAATACTCCACCCGGTGCCGGCCGTGTTGCCTGGGTCGCGTTTTATAAAGTTACAATTTACAATTTCGCTGTTTGCCTCTCTTTCTAGCCAATATGTGCGTGCGTTAGAGAGGCAAACAGCGAAATTGTAAATTGTAACTTTATAAAACGGGACCCTGCAGTTCGAATGCTTTACTATGATGATTAGTTTATTTGTGCCGTGAATAGGATAGCCTGTGTTCGGCCGCATTGTACAGAACGCGATTATTATCGACATCTGTCAAATCTTGAATTTTACGTGTTTTGTGATAGAGATGGTGGATTCTTGATTATATTCCTGTGTCGGTGGAAATTTACTAAGTGTTCAGTTAAACTAAGCCTAATAATGTTTGGAATTTGTGATTCTGTGTTTTGTGTATAACAGGCCGAAGTGGCGTTTGTGGATTGAGGATTACACAGTTACTTATTTGGATTAAAAATACTCTCAAGTAAGTAAATATTTACTTAAGATCGTAACGCTATGTTACAGTGTAAACTGGATACAGTTTTACGCAGCTAGCAGCTGCTGACTAGCTAATATACGGATGTTTTTTGCAGCTAAAACTATCCAGTTTAGGACCGTTCGTACGCCCAGACCATTTGTTGTTTTATGCATTTAATTGCATTGCTGCATTCCTAATTGGGTCCCGATTCCGTAACAATTAACCTGAAGGTTTTTATCACTGTTTGTTTACAAAGTTCAAACAAAGTTAGTAAATAGTGATATATAACTATCATTAAGATAACACTAATTGAGAGAGCAAGTTCATTGATAAGGTATGATAAATTATAGTTACCTGTGATAAAATAGTAAACAGGTACTAGAACTTACCTTGTATCTACTAAATTAACTAAATGTAAATATTTTCTCTTAATTATTAAATAATTTATTAAATGGACAGTATACAATGTTGTTCTTTTTTTATAGATTATTTGTTAATAATATAAATAATCATGAACGCAACTGTTATCATTATCAAATAGGCTGACAAGATTTAGTTAAAATTAATTAAACTTTGAACAAACTGCCCTAAAGGGATCTCACCCCTATTGGTTTTAATGAGTTGGCCAGTAGAATTGTGAGAGTCAGAGATTCATGGAGGACAATTTGGATCGCATAACAAACTTTGAATTAAGTTACATAGAAAATGATTTTGCCTATAATTTCATTTAATTCTGACTGTGCAAAAAAAATTATGAAAAACATGTAAGGTAAATAACAGTATCTAAGCTTAAATCAGAAGCTATAATACCAGAATCATGCCCATAGATAAGATATGATTCTGTGAAAAGGGAAAAATGTTTTAGTGCTAAACATTAACCTTTCTTATGCTACTGTCAAAAAAAGTTACGTATTTATGACCATGAAGTTTATAATTTAATGTTCAATAGCTTTTGTTAATGGTTCAACAAAATACATAATTATACCCAATTATTTTTTTAAACATTAATACCTATGATGTGGCTAGTGAACAAAGTTAGGTAAGGTATCAATGAGAGACAGAAAGCGTTTTTCAAAGTAAATTAACTTTCTTCTACAAATCCTAATATTGCCTTGGTTGTATTTCAAATTAGTTCATCCCGCACTTGAAATAACTCAAAGGAAAACCCCGGTCCATTATGGGATAAGGCTGATTTTCTCATAATGTTTTCAGTCAAAAGGTATTCCACATAAAGCATACCATTTTGCCTTGCATTGCATTTTATTCTTCATATTAGACTAAAAAAGTAATATTAAGTGATCAAAGTGGCAAACTTGACCTTGTGTAGTATTTTCAACCATTCAGCAATTGGGCTAAATGCCGAAAACCTATTAATTAACTCCAAAGCAAAAATTTGGTATTTTTCTTGGATTTGCTGATAGACCTCATACTAGTACTCAATCACAGTTTACTATGCAGTGTCACTGTATATGGTTTTTGAATAAAAAATATAAACTAAAATCTTTCTGGCTCTTAGACGAAACATGGATAAATATCTTCAAAACCCAATCTCGTACATTTTCCTTAAAACCTAAATAATAAATATTCCTCCAGAACCTAAGAATTTCGCCAAAACACGTTGACGGCAGCATGGATCTAGGCCGATCTAAAACAAACTTTACGTGTAGACGCTAAGGTGAACTTTTGGTACAAACGCCACACAGTTCACCATTCGTGAACTTTAAGCGCATTGTAATAAGGGTCATGACTGGTCAGTGAACTGTTTGGCGTTTAGCAGGAGGGCTTACCGCTAACGGCGATCGACGTGTTGCCTCCCTATCACACTTACGTATGAACCTTCAAGTGCAATAGAGAGGCAAAACTTCGATCGTTCGCGGTAGGCCTCCAGTGAGGGGTCGCGCTCAATCGATAGCGGCCCCCGGCCGTCAGCTGAGCCGTCTGGGTGAGAGCATAATTACTTGTGATAACTCGGTTTTTACAAATGTGAGGTCGATGTTAAAGTTCGGGAGGTCTTTAGAAGGGAGCGTTGAAGTATCACGATGTGGCATTAAACGTACCTTGGTTGCGACGTTGAATCTGGTGTGATTTGGAGTTCATTCATACCACCTGCGTACGTTGTCATCATCTCAGCCATTTATCGCCCACTGGTGATCGAATATCGGTACGCTATTTATCTCAGTCCTGAGCCAATGAAGTGAAGCTGAATGAAGTGTACCCCAATCGTCTGAAAGTCATCCACCCAATGACGTAATGGACGCCCAGGGACTCTCTCATCTGAAACAAGTCGCCAATCCGTTAGGACTTTGTTTAGTCAACCTGCTGTCACTCTGCCTGGCAACATGTCAGTATAAGAATTCGAAAACATTTGAGACCAGTGCCACTTTGGTGCTTTTTTTTGTTAGATTTGGTGGCCAACCTCCATTGCACACGGTGGGGAAGTGTCTTTAGGGAAGGCTTTTTGCCGATGGCCAGTCAAAAGGGCTAAAACCTTTATTTTAGATTGACGTTATGATTACCAAAATACTAATGTTTACAGACAACGTTATCCAATGGTACAGATGTAGTGGAAACATCCGAATTAATATTGCTGTCACAATGAACTTCAGTATTATATTGCACTGAAGCTAATTGAGACAGGGAGATTAATTCGGGCGTTTCCGTGAAAAGCCGAAGAGAAAGGATTTTGCACTACATCTGTACTGTAGTTCGTATCAATACTGTTGTTCTGGTGTTCTATAAAATCCACGGTGTTCATGTCTTAACATAATAGTATGTACCTGTACCTATGTATATGTAGACAAACTAAAAACTTCATATGTAGGACTCTAGATACTCTCATATGCACCCCGACTAGGGAGGATAACTTTATAGGCGCGGTGTCAAAGGCTGTCCAACTTTGGATAGAATATGTAATGACTGTGAAGGTACCACCCTACCTCCTAAAACAAGCTCATTTCTGGGTAAAGTAACATCTGCAGATAGTAAAACCTGGTTAACAAACTCTTCTACGAATGGGCTGAAATTCATTAAAATACCTACATGAAGTAAAAAAATAGAGTTCCATTAGAACTCCAATGAATAAATTTTTGTTAACTTATATTAAATCCTTTAAGGTGCATATACATATTTTATTTCTAAAATGGTTTATTTTAACAATCAATGCCATTTGAAATCTGTTGCTCAGTTTGAAAGATTCCATTGACTTACTCTGACATTGTGTCATTTTGGTAGTATAGTATCGTTTTTGATAAATATTGATAATCGATACACCTAAGGGTGAATTATGCAGGAATTCAGATTTTGTAAAAATTGTTTTGGACCCAATATTATTCTGAATAAATGTGTACATCTGTTTTATCACATTCCAAACTAGGATGTGCGTGAAGTTGGCCGCCCCAAACTTTATGCCCTAGGTGCTTTTAAATCCTGAGCTTTCCTTACCTGTAAACATATACATAAGTATAGGTATAACATAACCTTGACTGGGTTAAATATGTCACTTCAGGTTAGTCGTTTGGTCACGCGCTTGTAGGGTTGCCACGTGTCCGGCTTTCGAACATTGCCCGGTTTTTACAGTCACTTACCGCGGGCATTTAATATCAAACATAAAAATGTAAAAAGTGTTTGTAAAAAATACATTTAGAAATATATTTTTTTATCGCTTAGTGCTCTTTCTATAGTAATTTCATCTAGTATTCATTAAGACGAGTCTAACGAACCCACACTTGTTAGGATTACATCATTTTGTTCTCAAGTTCCTGCCAGTGCCAATCAGGGTAACCAGGTCTTTTGCTCTGAATCCTGGTCTTTGCGATGTCATGCCCCTGTTTGATTCTAAAAACTGTCATTGACAACCCTACGCGCGTAGCGTTGAGTTGAGCTAAATCGAAGGCCATCCATTATTTAGTTAGGTACAATTCTTTTATTCTTTTGTTGCGGATCGACAAAAATAAAATGGCGTTCTCGGATTTAACTGTTGAATTGTTACCAAGAAATGTTAGCTAAGCTCTATTTCGAATCATTCTTCTATTGATTGCTTTCTCTTTCAATTACATTTTTATCAATTGCGTTTCTTTGTTCGGCAGGTTCTTCGTGATAAATCTTTACTCGTCGATTACAACTAGCTAAATAAATAAATTCAGAAAATTGCGGGACACTTCTGGATTAGATTGGCTAAGGACTGGTGAAATAGCGTACTCAAAACAAGTGAGGTCTATTCTCAGCAGTTGGCGATAAACTCTCGAAAATGATGATGAAGAAATAAATAAAAATTTCGGAACAACCCTACACAATTCTTAAATTTCATCATCAGATATTATATTTATAATACGTAGATGCCTACATTTAGATATTTAAACAACACAATTGTACATAAACAGGAACATATATTTACGATCAGCACACAATGAGATACTCGCGGAGATTCGTACCCTGGACCTCTAGCTCCGTAGCTCACCAACACCTACTATTATGTCAGTATTTCAAAGCGGAGCGGACTCATTAATAGCTCTGTTTAACTTTCACCGCTGGTGACGCTCGCAGTCGTAAACTGCGTCCTAACACTTTGCCCGCGATGAACACGAAACGGAGCCATTAATGAGTCCACTCGCAGTGTACCTAAGTAGGTCATTCATTAAGCTACGTAGGCTTTCAAGGTTTTATTCAATCTAGATACATAAACTATGGATATGACAAATCAAGACCTAGAGTAGAGTCAGTCAATTGGAACATTAGGCCACTAGGGAATCGTGTCAAAATAACGGTGTAAGCAAATTGTAAGATGAATTCTCTTACTAGATGTCACACTGACATAGTTCTAGAGTCTAGGGTTGAAATTGGTAGAGTACTTAGCTTGAATTAATACTGTATCCTCTCCCTTATTAGCTCCCCACAACCATACTAGACCTACTTTGATAACCATCAGCAGTCATCTGTTTCGCACCACGTCGCCCCGATAATCCGGTGCATATGCGTTGCAGATTGCACGCCCCTTGACGTCAATGCAACTCGTCCCATATGATACCGCTATCTGATTATGTACTAGCCGTAAAAATATGACGGCTAGTGTAGCGACATAGTGTTAACAAGTACAAGTATAATACATATCATGACATTTTTAGTGGTCAGATAGTTTTCCTATACTGCCGTGCTAACTCAAAAGGACGCATGTTCCATATATCTCCTAGGAGAAATGTATCGTTTTAAGTTAGGACGTCAGTATACTCGGATAAACGGAAAGAATATAGAGTAGCGTAGTCACATATTATGTGATTAAAAAGGCAGCAAAGGTTACAGGAATGAAAATAAACTTTATTTTTCATCTGGAGCTCCTACATCTCGTAAATTTAGAATATTTACCAAAACTTGGCATAATTATATTACTAGATGGTATTGTATAGTAACAAAAAAACTCTTAATTATAAATCATCTTTTCCTCTCAGTCATCATCATCATCATTGGCCACAGCATATGTTGTAAATGATTGTTGCAGCACTGTAGGTTTACGGGTTACCGCATCGCCGTTGATGGCTATGAAGACCTATGGCGGCGCGGCATTTCTTTCCACATTGATCCTCTCAGTCACGACCTTCGAAAATTATGGACGCGAAGCGATGTCCATTGATCAAGTCCCAAAGAGAGCATTTTCAGGCAACAAGCATCTTCTTTACATACGTCTTGGCAAATGAGGAAATATCTATAAAACACGAAAAATATGACATTTAAGAAGCTTTCGAAAGTTAAAACGGTTGACTGTCAGATAACTGAGATAACGTAAACGGGGAAGTGATTACTGTTAACATTTAAATTTTATTTTACGACCTGTTTCGTACATCACGAAATACACAGATAAAGACTATTACACAATTACACACCAAGGCTTATGCATTGGTAGAGAAATACAACCGACCTACTGATGTGTGATACTTGTAACTAGTGAAGGTAAATTTCCCAGTACAGTATGAATATTCCCATCATCATCATCATTATCGGCCGATAGACATCCACTGCTGAATATGGACCTCATGTTCAGTCAAGGGCAAAAATATGTATACACTTTTGCATCTTATTTTCACGGCATAAGATAAAAAAGTGTATACATATTTATGCCCTTGACTGTTTTCAATGGTAGACGTCTATCTGCCATGTTGATCGATCGTGCGGCGACCGCGTCCTGTGGATTACAACTAGCGTGAGCGTCTAACTGAAACCCTCATAGAAATATTGGAAACTTCAGAAAAGTACCGAAAATTGCACATCTCTACCTCTATTTAATCATAACTAATATACACCGCTAGCAGTAAAGTTGTATATGCAGGGAACCGCAGACGTGCTGCATTACGGAGCATAGACCTCTTTAGTTTGTTGGCCTCATAGACGCATCGCTCTTCATAAATCTCTTTGTGCTGAAAATTCACGTGTGTTTAACTCCATCCAACTATACAATTTTAACACCTAATCTCATTGTTTCTTCTATTGTGTCTGGAGTAGTGTCCGCGAAGGTGTTAAAAACTGAATTAAAATCCAATTAGACGAGGGTCATTTGGAAAGTTTTTCTTGCATTTTCAATCCGCAGTATCGGTCAGATTTGATGGCTGATAATTAGCTATCCTTTTTTCTTATGACGTAAGTAAAGGATGATGATCAATTAATTAATAATGGATATTTTTATTCTGGGATTTAGAAAATCAGCTCTTAGCCTTGAAAAGTTGGAAGCAATAGATTGGAAAGGCTGGTGCTGGTCGCCCTGTTGGTCTACTGCGAACTCCGAAGTTTGCAAATTTCCGGGATTTGTCTCTGTCACACCAACGAAGGCGTCATCATCAGAGTGACAGAGACAAATCCCTCAAATTTGCGAACTTCGGAGTTCGCGGTAATGCCGCTGGTCAGGATATAACGCCAGAATGATGATGATGATAACGAGTATTGATGAGCATACCCCGTAATCGAACCGGCAAATCTGTAGCAAATGTGCGTCAGGGTTGTCACTACTACGAATACAAAAATGTTTTTTTGTATTCGCAGTAGTGACAACCCTGCCCGCGGCAACAGTATTCAATGTTCTTTCGATCTTCAAAATAAATGATCACATTTTTATTATTTGTTGCACTCAAATTGCTTCGCCTTCTTGTCTAAATCCATTTTAAACTCAAAAACATCTACCGTCAATGGTAAATAATTTAAATATGTATAATTTTGAAATGTATTTATTTATTATTGTTTGTTATTAACTCAGCTTCTTTTAAAATATTGTTTAATGCCGTAGCCGCAGCATAATCCGGATTGTTTTTTAAAACCGTCTTTAATTTGTGGTAGTTTTCCTGTTAAATTAAGCCTAGATCTGGAAAGCTTTTATTCTGTGACATTTTCACTAACCGTACGTTTTGGATTTTGTTATTTATGGAATAATACTGCTTATGTTAATATTAATCTTACGTACAGTCACAGACAACATAACCTCAAGACGTAGCATAGCCGGGCGACCCCCTCTGTCACGCATACGGTGAATTCACTCCATATTAGAGCCACGCCTCCATTGCTAACTTCAGTCTGCGGCCGGCGTTCATGAGATAATTACGAAAGTTTTAACGTGATTTACATCATGCAAAATGCATTACTGTTGCGTGAAATTGTGTAGCAAGAATACAAAAACATCTAGTGTGCAAAAAGATGGTATTTCGTCTCACAAGTGAGCAATTTTTGATAAATTTCAATTAAAATTAAAAATAGTTTAAGCATAAAATCTAGTGCACTCGTTGATGTCTTTTTACAAAGTCTCTTTCTAATACTTTGCACGAAGTATAACTCCCTCCTTGTCTAGCGTAACGAGCAGGTAGGCCGTCTGAATTAGGGATGACCGTAGAGTATGTTTGTTTACTATCGATAAGGTAACAAAAGATAAATTAAAATCTTTATTCTCAATCGTACCCAGCAACAGACTCTGCGGTGGAGTCTCCGTATCCGAACTAGTGATGTCTATACCGGCAGTCTGTTTACTATGGATAAGATATTACGATTATATTCAATTATCCTCAAATAAATTCTGGTTTAGTGTAAAGTGTAGAAGTATAATTTTTAATAATATACTATTTCAACACACTTGCTCGTAACGTAGGTATTATTGAACCGCTATTAGGCTCATAATCCAAGATATTAAACACGCGTGCTTTTTCATTACGTTATTGTTCTAGTGCGGTAATAACATAACCCGACCAAGTACGTTTGCAAACATTTGCAAGTATTATGTCATGTAGATGAAGCATTCGAATTTAGTCAGGTTATATTTATTTTTTAAATTGACCAAAGAGTTGACATGTGGCAGAAATAGCGGAATCGAGAATATTATTTCAAAATACAATACATTTTCGTAAATAAATAAGTAAAATATTTAAATTGTGCATCCAAATTATCAAGTAATTATATTAAATGTAAAGTTATCGTATTTTTATTTTATGATAAACGTTAATGATTCGCAGTTTTTTTTTATATTGGCTGTTTGTCGATAGGATTGCTGCCTAACAAATTTGCGCGCGTTTAAAAATTCCATAGGTATGCGCGCGCCGTTTTAAAGTTACCATTTGTAATTTTGTATTTATTTTGTTCTTAGGAGTGGAGTGAATTTCAAATGTTTGTTGCGTTTATTTTGTTGTGTTCATGGTTGTGTTTACTGTTATTACTTTTATGTGAATTATGAACTTCAAGTAATGAACAAGAATAAAATAAAACGGTTAAACGTAACTTTGGGATAGTACCTACGTATTAAGTAGTAGTTTCCTAGCAACAAAGGTTAGTAAAAGTGTTACTAAAAGTCGGTTATTCCTCGCAAGTGTGTTGAAAAACGTCGTATGAAACTCGTGTGCATTGATCATTATACTCTCTGCTATCTTATGCGCGCTCGCTTGCAGCTCGCGCGCACAATGCCGCCTCGAGTATAATGATCAACTTAGCACACTTGTATCATAATGTACTATTATGTTAAATAATATTGTGTATCTTCTCTAAATGCCCAAACATGAAAGAAATGTGGATGAATGCTACAAAATGGTCACATGATTGGTTTCCTGCTCCTAGCAGTGTGATATGTTCTCGACACTTTAAACCGGAATATTTCAAATTAACAAAAACGAATAATAGACGAATTTGATATAGAACGTATTTTAATGGTAGGTTTTTGGTAACTTTGTAACTACGAGTTAATGATTGTACAAATAAAAGTATATTTTATAAAATTGTTTTATTTATTATCTCAGAAAAGATATATTGTGATATTAATATTTGACCGCAACTTTGTCTGCGTGGATGATGATGATAAAATAACTATCCTTTGTCCTTTCCCGGGTCTTATCCTATCTCCATTCCAAATTTCATCTAAACTGGTTTAAATGTGTAGATGAAGACAGCACACAGCAGACAGACAGTACAATTTTTTTTTTATATAAAATGCATTTTATTTGTCACATCAGAAGTTGCGGGTAGAAGCTAGTATCATAATATATCTACATGCTGCGGGGATGATGATGATAATGATGATGATGAATGAAATATCGTATGTCCTTTCCCGGGTCTTAAATAATCTCCATTCAAAATTTCATCTAAATTGGTTCAGCGATTTATGCGTGTAGACTCAGTAAACTGACAGACATACTTTCGCATTTATGGTAGGTATGCATTAGTACGGATATGGATTCACGGTTTTGTTGGTAAGTCACTGACAAATATCGAATTGTGAAAGCGATAGACATTGTAACCATCGATACTTTTATCGACATTCGGAAATCACTAGCGACCGGCGGACATTTTTGTTTTACACCTCATTGACCTTGAAACGACGAATCACAACACAGTTAGCTCATGTTACGCCGCCCGCACCTCAGCATTTTTGGCAGCATCGGTTTAAATGAAATAATTGTCTAAAGCTACGTCTTTAGGTTATGTTGTCTGTGCGTACAGTAGAGTAAGTAAATTCGTCATCGTAATCGCCAACCCTGACATCAAACTGTCAAATGCTACGGTTTTGCTACATCCGTTGCGAGGTATGTTGATGAGCTATGAAAATGTTTTGGATACGAAGTCATCAGAGAAAAAGAAAGGACATATTTCTATCATACGTAAACTGAAAACAGCGGATTAAAAAATCAGGCCTAAATAATTGAAAGACATATGTGTCGCTCTTCATCTTCCTTTCGCTATTATCGGAGCGGTCGCGGTGTTCAAGAAGTAAAGTCGAGTCGCCATCTCGTCCAGTTAGAAGCACTTCTGGTCTATTCGTGCAATTGACTACTTACGAGTTTGGCTCAGAGATAATTTCGCGTTTACGATACCTTCGGTCTATTAAATGAATGTCAGGTTAATGTTAAACAAAGCGAACAATGCAAACTGGGTGAATAGATCGCTCAAATCATACCGTTACGTGTTAATTTGCTATTGCACCGTTTTTGTAACTGACATGCCGCTTGCATAATCGGCGGAGTCACGAACGACAGACAGTCTTTGTCATTACCAACATAGAGAATGGCCTGAAAACAACTTTTTCAACACGTGTCTATGATATACACCAATGCAATGGTTTTCCCAAACTTTTTTACTACGGTTCAAAAGATAGATTTAAAATAAATCTACGCTTCATCATCATCATCATTTCAGCCATACATAGGACGTCCACTGCTGGACATAGGCCTCCTCAATAGACTTACTTTGGCCGGATGGATGCGACCTGCATCCACCGAGTCCCCGCAACTCTAACC